>JAQIXW010000258.1:0-36936 GCA_034700685.1 Willowsia buskii
GGGAAGAAGCGAGATTGAAGAGGGCAAGACAGAGGGAAACGATGACGCCTGAGCAGAGGGAGGAGTATTTGAAGCAGCAGAGGGAACGGAGGAGGGAGCAGAGGGCGATGGCGAAGGTAAATTTTTAAAAATTACATAAAAATAATTAATAGTCTCAGGTCACCCCAACATTTTATTTTTATTATTTTTTGAAGGTCACCATGTCCGAATGGGAAAGAGAGGAGGAGAACCGGAAGGCGAGAGAACGTAAAAAAGCAAAACGAGCCTTGATGACCCCCGAGCAGAGAAAAGAGGAGGCGCAGAAGGTCACCCTCCGAAGAATCGAAAGACTGGCTACAATGACGGAAGAAGAGAAGCGTCAATGGAGGATGAACAATTATCTCCAGAATATGGCTAGAATGAGTAGAATGACCCCGGAGGAGATCGAAAAGAGGAGACAGCAGCGTCTCGACTATGCGAAGCGTCGAAGAGAGCAAATGACTGCGGACGACTTGGAGAGGAGAAGACTGAGGATTAAAGCTTATCGGGATAGTATGACGCCAGAGAGGAGGACCAAGTTTTTGGAGAAGTTGAGGGAGGGCTATCGAAGGAGATTGGAGAGATTGAAGGACGATCCGAGTAAATGGGAAGAGGTGAAATCTAAGTGGAAAGAGGATCGGCTGAGGAGGCAGGCGAAGATGAAGGAAATGGGGACAAATTATGTGAGGCGACATAGAAGACCAGAGGCGGCAAAGAGGAGACAGTATGTGAGGAAAGTGGATCCCAACGAGACGCCAGAGCAGAGGCAACAGAGGATCCGGGAAAGTAGGAGGAAAACGCAGAAGAAGATAAAACTGAAGAAAAAACTGGCAATGCAAAAGTTACTGCAGAGTGGGATGAGTATGGACGAAATTCAGCAGAAAATTGAGACACCTGAGCAGCGAGAGAGGAGACTCATGAGGCATCGGATTAATAGGGCGAAATGGAACTTGAGAAAACGCCTCGAAAACTCGGGTGCCCCACCGGAAGAAATCGAACAGAAGCTTAGTGAGCTCGCGCAAACTTACCAGCCGACATTTACATTTAGACCGTATAAACCGCGTCCGGACGCCTGGAAGCCGATTGATCCTACAGATCTGGAGTTGTTGGAGGGGGAAACTGAGATAAAACCGGAGGTGCTTCTTCCTCTTGTAGCGCCTCCAAAGAAGCCAAAGCAGCCAAAGGCATCTACCTCAAAGAAGACTACTCCAGGGACAGGAACTGGGAGAAGGGGGCGTCCCCCGAAGAATGTGAAACAGGAGCCTGTAACACAGGCCCCGCCCCCTGTACCTGCGCAACCAACACAGACCAGTACTGGCGTCATAATATCGAGAGGGGTCCCCGCACAAGTGATATTCCAACCCAACCCCGTTGCCATGGCCTACCCCCAACCTGTATCGAGTCCTGCAGGTGCTTCAACATGTTCCTATGTCTCTGCTGCTGAGACACCTGAGCCCTTCAACTACTCAATACCTCACCAACAACAGCAGCCCCACCACCTCAATCAACAGTTTCCCCCTCAACATCACCACCCCCACCAACAACCCCAGCAATTCCAGCAGCAATACCACTTCCAACAAGTGACCCCCGTCTACCCCCACCAACAACCGCAATCCCAACCTCAAACATACTCCCTCCAGCATATTCTCGACTCCATCACATTCCAAGAGACCCCCGGCGCCTCCACCTCAGGAGGTCCCCCCATCGGCCACGTGCAAGCCACCTATCAACCGCAACCGCCAATTCACCACCACAACACCAATAGTCACCATGACTACGCGAGTAGCTATGACAACCACTCCCCACCCCCTTCATCACCCCCAGCTTCTCCTGGCGCTCAAGACCACGACTACACCAGCACCACCTTCGGCGACCTTCACCCATTCAACCAGCCCTCAGCTGCGCCCTCCTCCGAACCCGAAGCAAATCGTCGACGAGGCCGCCCCCGGAAGGATGAACCACCCCGTTTCAAAAAACCCAAAGGCACCAAATGCGGCCACCGTCCAGGACCCCGCGGCCCTAAAAAATCCTCAAAAACTAACGTCATCCGAGACATGGTCTGTGACGAATGCGGAAACGCCTACAATCACGCCTACCTCCGCGAACACAAGAACCAATTCCACAATCCCAACTATAAAAATCAAACTTGTCAAATCTGCGGAGAAAAATTCAACGTCGCCCGACACTGGTACACCCACTACATCCGCACCCACGTGGAGCCCACCAAGGACATCAAAGAGAAGCCCCACATGTGTGACGTCTGTGGTCAAGCATTCCGTCAGAAGAATAATCTCGAGAAGCACAAGTACTACATGCATGGCGACGGGTTGAAAAAGGAGAATCACAAAAGGTGCCCTGTCTGTCCGGAGGAGAAACTATTCAAAGAGACTGTCAGTCTGTACGCCCATTTGAGGAGGAAACATCCCGGATATAATCGTGGGGGTCATGACTGCTACCGCTGTGATAAAAGCTTTCCAGATGAGAAGGAACTGGGCGTCCATGTGAAGGTGGAGCATCCGGATTCATATTTTCCTTGTGAGCATTGCAATGCTTGTCGGTTTACAAGATTTGGATTGAATTTCCACTACTTCCGGTGTACCAAAATTACGAAGGAGATGAGGGACGCGATGAGGAAGCAGGAAGGATTCTTCTGTTTGGATAGGGTACCTCTTCCGTGCGAATTTTGTGGGAGGAATGTGGCTATCTTCAGTTTGACGAGGCATTATTGGGAAATGCATAATGTGAAGGAGGATAACTTCACATGTCCGGATTGCGGGAAGGGGTTTAGGGTGAGGGAGTTTTGGGCGGTGCATATGGAGGAGAAGCACTCGAGGACGCTGGACCAGATGAGGGAGCTGGTGAGGACTCTGAATGTGAAGAATAGGGAGGGGTTGGTTATCAAGAATCCTGATGGGGTGAAAGGAGGAGTACCGGGAAATACGCCGAGTAAGGCGGCGGCCCTGAAGAGGGTTGAGATGGGGATGAGGAAGAAGGGAGGGAGGGCGAAAGGTCAGAGGGGGAAGGGGCAGAGGGTGAAGAGTAAAGTGGGCAGGAAGAAGGCGAGTAGTAGGGCGATTTTGGTGACTGCGGAGGAGGAGGGGGAGGAGAGTGAAGAAGAGAGTGAGGAGGAGGAGGATGAGGAAGATGAGAGGAAGAGGAATACGAGAAAGAAGATTAGGAAGGGGCTGTCTAGACAGATTCTTGTGGTGGCGGAGGAGGAAGAGGGGATCGAGGAGGAGAACAAGAGTAGGAAAAGAGGGCCGTATAAGAAGAGGGGGAGGAAACCGGGGCCGAAGAGTAAAACGAGGAGGATCGAGTTTGAGGTGGAGGAGAGTGAAGAGGAGGAAGAAAGTGAGGAAGAGGAGGAGTGGAAGGGGTCTGATGAGGAGGAGGAGAACTCGAGAAACTCGGCTTCTAGGAATTCCAGAAATAGATCGAGGACTGGAAGTGAGGAGGAGGAGGATGAAGAGGAGGAGCCTGATTATAGGAATATGGAGGATGATGGTAACAGACCGGAGACGCCGATTGATGAAGATGCGCTACTGGAAGCGGTGGTCAAGCAAGAGATTTTGAGTGACGGTGAGGAAGATGAGGAGAATACAGAAAGGGTTAAAAGAGGAGATGAGATGAATCGAGAAGGAGATGAGGAGAGTCGAGAAGGGGGTGAAGGAAGTGATGATGAGAATGGAGACGGAGGTGAAGGAGGATATGTCTAGAAATCCTAATTTGTAAATATTTAGCTAATTATTATCAACTAGTGTAGTTTGTAGCCAAAAATAATGAAATATTCGGGTAACTCATGTACCAACCAAACTTTGTGATTTTTTACGAGATGAAGATTATGTAATTTTATTAAAAGTCAATTAGTCCAGAGAAGTCTCCTATCGTCTATCATGTCTTTACATATATGAGTAAGCTTATGGTAATGTAACTAGATTTAGATGGTAATGATTCAGATATGTTAGTTCTACAGATTTGTAATATGACTGTAGAAATACTTTTTAAGATGTGCTCGTAATTCTTTTAGAATGAGTTAATTTACGTTTAACTGTTATTGTTTTACTCCAAATAATTAATACCAAATGTTTTTATATGGTAAGTCGTTATTTGTGTATGTTAAGGTTTCATTGTTTCTATTAATGTTACATCCCAATTTTTTAATGTTATATTGACGTGTGTTTTTTATTCGTTAGTTTTGTTGTTTATATTTATCGTTATAAACTTGTATTCAAGGTTTTATAAAAATAATTTCTAATCATAGTCATAATATTTCTACGAAATAATTTCCTCTTAATTATTGTGTACAGTCTCCATAGGTACAGTAGCTGTATACTAGCATAATAGTTTGTTGTAATCAGATCTATGAATTCGTATAACATGTAAGAAATATTACACGTGTTAGTAAAATGGAAACAAATATTTATGGCTTATTTGAGGACTTTGAAATGGATTTATCTGTCATGAATGGCTAAAGCATTTATTTTTGTGAAGGGTTAAAATATAATGTATTAGTTGTTCATATTTTATACTCTGTTGGTACCACAATTTTTCCACAAAAACTTTTGTTCATTGAAAACGTTACTTGTTTTACCATATTATGCGTGCATATCAAACCTGCATACCATAAGCACTTGAAGTGTTCATGTTCATAAGCAAAGGATAAAAGAACGAATCAAAGTCCACTTCACACGAGTAAACAATGTGAATAGTAGAAAATGCATTGGAAATACCCACGTGTTTTCCTTCTCTTTTAAGCTTTCATTCCTAAAATAGAAATCTTAAGAAAAATGCATGCACCAATAGCTTAAAGCCTTTAAGAAGCTGGCTACTTAATATATTAAAGCAGAAAGGAACCTCTCAAATTAAAAAAAATATCGAATTCATTTGCTCGTGTGCTTATAGAAGCTCAACATATCCAGCTTGTTTCAAAAAGTTAGATTTTTTACATCTTCTTTAACCGTTTGTAGGATTTCAGAGAGAAAAATAGCTTGTATATTTTTTAAAAAATCGATTGAAAATGTTGACGAAATCTTGCATCAAAAGTGCCCTATTGACTGTTAGAATTAATGTCGTTTTGTGTGCGATATTTCTGGTATGCGGGGTTAGCGCTCAAAGTTACGATGACCAAATGGAGGCCGACTTTGCGCCAATGTCTTCCCTGGACATGTATCAATTTCTGAAGCCAATTTCAGCGAATTCGAGTCTTGGAACTGTTGATAAGGTAAAAAATAAGTATTTTGGTTGAAGCGCACATCTGTAAATATTTTTCAAGGTTTGTTGAAAAAGCTTAAATTTTGAAATGCTATTTGGTATTTTAGGATAAGGAATGTCCCGAGCCAGAGAAGCATACAAAATGTTGCACCGATGATGACATCTGCGTGTGCTGCAAGAGCAATCTTTACAGTTGCTCGAAAGGAATTTGCCTTTGCAAAAATAATCAGCCTTGCTGCACAACTTTTTACTACTGCCGTTGTTGTGAGGGTTGGGGCTAAGTGGAATATTTTACTGTAAGCTATATTGCATATTGTGCTAAACATACATGAATTCGTAATGTGAGTATGAAAACTACTTCCAAAAGACATTTTTTAATCAGATCATGCAGCAACCTATCACGTTTTGAATAAACAAACAGCTATTTCTTCTTATCAGTTTCAATTATGTTAAATGTTTGATTACCGATTACAAATTGGCTTATTTGTTTCTTATGATGTTTTAGTATGTTGTATTTTATGATATTGTAAAGTAATGTTTAAAAAAATTTAATTGCCAGTTTCAAACATGTTAGAATTTAATTTTACCCTGGTTGAAACATTGATTAAATAAATATTCAGCTAGCAGGTAGCCACCCTGTATCGCATACAGTATACAGTTGTGAATATTTTCAATATTTTGTTGTTGCCACGGTCAACCTTTTAGTATGTAAGTATAAGTTTCACTCTAAAGTTTGTGTCACGCAAAAGAAACATCAGATTTTTAAATTGAACAAAATATTTTCTTTTTAATGCATAATATGATATTATCCCGTATCAACCTTGCATCATCTCATTAATTTGCTTAGTGTGAGTTAGCCATGCATTAGATTATGGGTTAGCAAGCAACTGTTATTGTCAAATAAACCAATTTCTGCAAAAATGACATTCATTAAATTAAAAGCCTTCAGAGAGAGATTGAAAATGTTAATGCGACTACTACCAAGACCATATTGTTTTGTGATCTAACTACAAGTTGGACTACAGTCACAAATAAATTGTTGGCCTCATAAAAAATGGAAAAATAATTGTACTTGATTATATATTACCATTTAACACACATCTTTCAGTTTTCTTTACTTATTAAATGTTTTCAATCTTGCATTGTAACTAGCATGAAAACTTTTCACTAATTTGCAAAAGAGCGCAATCAGTCGAAATTTTAAACTGTGGAGGCGTTATCAAATTTATAAATCTTCAAAACAATTTATGAGCAATAACAAATCATTATTTCTTGTGCATAAACAAAATTTTTAACTGAAGGACGCTTTGTACGCTTTTTCACTTGCATATTCATTGGATTTTATGTGCTTATTACGTTTTAAGTCGTAAAATATTTCGGTTTTTTGTAAAATATTTTTTCTAAAATAATCAAAGAATAGGAAATCAAATATTTGATAAAAAGCAACAAGCTTGATAAAATCAGTAAGGATAAATAATCATGTATCCATCCATATTTGCTTTTATAATACTCACGAATATTTTACACCGTTCTGCCGTCATGTCACACCTTTTAGCAGCAAGTGCTGAAAGAAAGCACATAAGTGAAGAATTGCCAAAGATTTTGAACTCCTTCTCCAATTGTGTGATTCGCGTAATAAATTTCCCTGGATTTGATTTGAACGCTGGCAATCTACAAGAACCAATTATTCTTTGGCGATATTTCTACACTTACCAAATTTTCTGGTATAAATTGATACCGATTGAAGTAAATAGAAAAAATCTAACTGCAGTTCTAGAGTTCGTAAATCGTCCGATTTGGCAAAATCCTCTATATTTCACATCTACCGACACCTTTGCCATTCAAACAAAAAACACAAGATGCGAAGCAAAAGTACATCTATACCCACCCATGATATCAACCGAACTAGAGATGTATTATTTGAATGGTGAAGAATATTTAATCAGAGACCCTTTATTGATGGACACATTATACACATACTATGGCACAAGTCATTGGAAGTTTACATACCTTAACACAAAGAAAAAATATTTTCTTCTATTAAATCGTTTACCTCAAGAATATGTACATATACTTAGTTTCTGGCGGTTATCAGTTTGGACCCCTGCCGAGCACGCCACCATTCCACCTCTCCTTATGGCATGGATACCAAAGGAAAACCTGTTCTTTGTTCAGTGTGACCTATGCGAAAAGTGCAAACCTTTTACATATTTAGAAGTTCCAAACGCACCAACAAGTAACAAACAATTGTCGGAACTTGAGATTATGGTAACAACAATGTCATTAGGACCGCCTCTTATAAATAGTTTTATTCCTGGAGAAATTTACGAATCACTCCGTAATGTAAAATTGTTTAAAGACAAAAGGAATGTATTAATTACATTTCACTATATCCTCCGAAAAAATATTGCGGCAAGATCTCAGGTTATATTGGATATACACGCAATTTCTCTCCTCGTTCCTGACAATGTTTCTGTCATCTTTCGTAGCTACAATGTCAGTGAATTTACAAGACCATTCATTGGATGCTCAGAAAATGAATTATACCATCCCGTGTTTTCACCTGGATTTTGGCGAAATACGCGCAAAAATTTGGCAGAATTTCCAGAAACCGGGTTAGCGTTCCGCAGAGAACGCTTACGATTTGTGAGCTGCCATAGGGAAGAACAAGGTTGGGTTAATAATATTAAGGAGCTAATTATAGCTGTTGATATTTGGACGTGGCTTATCTTGCTAATTACTATAACAGTCGTGTCGATAATTACGCCAGTTATAAATCCAGGGGATGAAAGGAAAGCAGGACAGATGAAATGTTTTGACGTCGGATTTAAGATCTATGCTGCGCTGCTGGATCAAGGCAGTGATCTATTTCAGGGAAGCAAAAACAAACTTAACGGTGCACATTTAATTCTATTCTTTACCCTTCCGGTGATGCTCCTAATACTAAGCAATGAATATAAGGGAGATAATATTACCAAGGTAAGCGTTCCTGCTCCGCTAATACCTTTTGACACATTTTCGTCTTTAATAACTAACAATTTTAATGTGTGCACTCTTCCTCATAAAATATCTGGTGGAGACGTCATAACAGCTCCAATGAGCATAAAAAGGGCAAAAGATTTTGAACAAATTTCCGATCATGAAGCGTTTCCGGTGGTTTCCCAACTTTGGTTTTTTGTAAATTTGAAATTTTTTAAATGGAAGTCCCTCAAAGAAATGATAAATACTTTAAAAGTGGCAGTATATCTTAACAATTCTAAACTGTTTCCGGGTTGGCCATTTGCAAATATTAATTGGGACGGATCCTTTCCTTACGAACAGTTTGTCAATCCACATCTTAAGGCTTGCAACAAATCGGCAGTTATACTGGATGAAGATACGGCGCTTATAGTGCACACGCAATTTTCAAGAAGTGGATCTCCGGTTTATCTTGGGAAAGATGTGATTTACGAGAATTGGCGTGGATACCATTTGTTTGGTCACGTTCCTCTGAATATTCTGTTGAGAATTAAGGGCTTGGCACAAAGTGGGATTCTCGAGTGGTGGAGGGATTATTTTGACTTTTCACGTGTTCAAATGACACATTCGAAATTTTCAGTAACTCAAGATGCAATTAATGTAGAAGCTGCTCATACCTATGTCATAATTGTTATACCTATGGTAGGATTAGTTGTAGCATCTCTCGTTTTCATCTTATTTGAGCTAAAGTTTGCATGGTTGCTAAAATATATTTGAAGACTGTGAATCCAATGGCTGTTAGTATTGATAAAAACAAATAATAAATTTCAACATTTGTAGATCGCTACAGTATTTGTCCTTACACTAATTCAAGATGCTTTGAACGTAGCATTAAACTGATAAGAATTTTTCGAGCCCTCATTTTTCCATGTTTTTCATCAGAATTTTTGCATTGTAGTAAATTGCTCACCATATAAAATGATGATGTTTTTTTTTTGAAATCTCGTTTTGTCATATATCCATTCTCCTAACTATATATAAAAGTAAGCAGAGCCAGATCATATGCAGAGAATTAGTCACAGAGATTATGAAATGATAATCTAATGGATTCTCTATATGTGATTACGAAACTTTGGATAAAAAAAGATTAAATCAAATTAGGCTGGTAAAAGGATAAAGCTTATTAATTATACAGTTTCCTCTGTAAGCGATGTTAATTATTAGGTAAGCCATTGTGCTTTAAGTAATGTAAATATATGTTACAAATGCTATTTAAACTCCACAATTTAAACGATTACAATATCTGAAAGCATTTATTATTTGATTTCAGATTAAAAGTATTTTGTATTATGCCTGGCAACGTTTTGCTATTTTTAATAGATTAAATCCGAAACTTTGTGTAATACGAGTTGAAAATATGTAATTTTATGTCACTCAAACCAGGCTCACAGGATAAAACATTTAATGCCTCACATTCATAGCCACTGAGTATAATTTTAGCTGTCAAATTCATGTCAATGGCGGTTTTAATGTAATTATATTCGAGTTACTGTAGGAAATCCAGAATATTTTAAACTAATGCTGCCAAACTGGTTTTTTTGAAGTAGCTGATGTACTTACGTAGCAGTCGAGAAGACTAAAAAATCAATGCCATATGAATATTAGCGCGTTTATTTTGAAAGAAATTTAAAAAAGGGAATGTCACCGGCACCAGAGCAAAGTAAGCATATGGTTTTCTTCTGCTGTCAAACTGCTGCAAACATCCCATTAATGCACATTCAAGTAGAGTTAATTTTTTATAGTGGTGCTAAAATCATTTAAAACTCTTCTATGGAGGAGTCATCTTAAAAAATTATTTCCATTAGAGACAAGCTTCATAATAACAACCAGGAAAAATTAAATATGCGTGGATTTTCAACAGTGTATTTACTTTTATTCATTTTTGATTTCGCTTCACTTAAAAATACTTATAATCCATGCCAATCAAGCCAAGGAAACAGTTTTTTGCAAAGCTTATTTGCAACTGTGAGCTACAGATCTTCACACATTGAATTCTATTTCTATTCTTTGAACATCGACGAGTGTTTAGCAAAAACGGGAAATATTCCAACAATATTTTGGTTAAATGGCCATAAGTTTGGGTTTCAGTTCAAACACAGTTTTCACTTCAGATACAGTCAACCATATCACATGATTTTTTCACCTCTTCCAATCAGTCCAATGACTGACCCTATAGTGTCACCATTCTACAAATATTCCATGCAAGAGACATCCATATTTATTTATCTTTCTGTGGAAGTTTTTCCTCGGTGGGCAAATGTCTTTGATACTAATGTTTATTTTGGGATTGAAACAAAAAACAGACCGGTTTTGAAAATTGTTGTGTATCCACACAGAGACGAAAAAAACTTCGATTGCTTTCAATACTCCTTCATTTGCAACGGATACTGCAATGAGTATGGTTTTGTCAACAATAATTTTATTGTAAAGTTATTAGAACCGATACTTCTACACAAAGCCTTGTTCAAAAATGCTAACCAAAGAAATATTGACGCTACTTTAGTAACCTTAATGAGTGAAGCCACTACTGATCTTATGCTTAGTGATAGAGAGTTCTCTTGTAATACTCACTTGTTTAAACCTCAACATTTATTTGGTTTGTGTACAAAACAAATGATGTCGTCATTACTTCTCGAGCAAGCACACAATTTAAGCTTAAGTATGATTAATACGGGAGGTAGTTTCCAAATGACAGAGAGATCCACCACTGGTCAGTATATTTTTAATGACATATATTACGAAATATTTAGTGGCAATTTGTTTGATGCTTACTGGATCAAAACTGGACTTCAGTTCTCAGCTCAAACTACAAAGGAAGCTATATACTGTGAGGATATAAGATTAGCAGAGAGTGAAAGATATTTAGACTTTTTAGTTTGGGTAAATCCCTTTAGACAAGAGGTATGGCTACTTATATTTACGTATGTTGCTATTGCCTGGACACTTGCAATTTATAAATTTGGACGTAAACAGGCAGTATCAAATTTGTTGGATTTGGTCGGTGTGACCTTGGGGAATTCATTATCCAATTATTTAAATAAAGTGAAGGTAATAATTGTTGTGCAGTTTCTTGGGTTTTATCTTTGCAATCTATATGGAAACGAAATTCTCAGTTTTATGACCGCTCCAGCTGGACCAAAACGATTTGAAACGATGGCTGATGCAATTCAGTCAGGTTATAAAATTATGAGACAGGACAAGGACGCCCCACACAACTGGGAAGGGACGCGCTTGAAGTTTCGTGAGATGGGATTGCTGCATGTTTTTAATGATAGTTTTGCAAACGTTAAGGAAGGTTTTACATTCGATGTTTTAGCAAAATATCTTCAAGAAAAGCACTTGTATCTTGTAGACCTTCGGAAGGATGATAGATTAATGACCATTCAACAAAATATTCGGAAAAAATTTAGTCAAGAAAACACAAAATGCCACATTATACTTGACGTCATAGAATCGCAATGGAATTACTTGGAAGTGTACATAGTTAATAGACACTGGGTAATCAAATCATTTTCGAGGATTTTGGAGAGTGGCTTGATGGAAAGATGGGAGCAATGGTCTAGCTTGGCTCACCGATACGCATTTCATTTAGAAGTCAAAGATGATACAGAAAACGCTGGAGATAGAATAGAAATTGAAAGTATTTTAGGAATGGTGGTAATAGCAGGATGTTTACTTTTTGTTAGTTTTGTTGTATTTGTAGGGGAGTGTATGTTATTGTCATATAAGAGGTGCTATAGTCTTTGTAAAGTACGATGGTCCAAAGTAATACGTTTGAAGTCCGGATTTGGGAAACTCCCAATCCGGACGCCAGATCTAGGATGGATTTCAGAGTACTTGCCCTGAATGGAATTTTTTGCAAACAAAAATTTGACACAATCTGTTTATATTGCTAATGGTCTCAAAGATGAACCTTTGAATTACATATGATAATTGTGATGAATATTTTTTTAAATATGATAAAATATTTTTAGAAGATAAAATAAATAGTATAATTGCATTAACTATGTAGCTTTTAGTTTGTTGCATGTCAGCTTATACACGTCTAGCCGAAATCTTGATTCGGGAGTTAAACAATGAAATCTTAATGAAATCACGTATACAAAAAATATTGTTGATAAAAAGCAAAATATTATGACTCAAAAATGTAAAATTTTAATCCCTAAGCAGACGAAATATGTAATTTATTTTCCTGGCTCACGGAAAAAGTTATTTTTTATAGCATTTATAGTAATTATAATAGTTTCTTTATTCTTTCTTGATATTCTTCATCAAATACCAAAATGCTCGTATGTCAATAAATATACTTTAAAACATGCTTTGTCTTTTATCTCGTCTTTTATGTAAAAACAAGTTATGCGGCAAATCACATAGCGATACACATAATGATTACAAACGGATAATATGTGAAAGAGAAGAGAGTTTCTACTTAAGCTGATAAAATTTTGAAAATATTTAGAGTTCAAATACAATTAGGCTAAAACACACACCCAAGACAGCTAATCAACCTATTAAATCAACCGTGGTGGCTTGCCTAACTAAACTAACTTTTTAAAATGTCAAAAAATTCTATGTGAAAAAAGTACCTTTAGTGGAAATAATAATAAATTACATATGATTTTAGATTACAAATACCCTATATTCTTTTTAATGATAGCGTAAACTTTGTTGTGAGCACAACATTTTAAATACGACGACACGCAGTGTTCATTAAGAATAATTTTAGATGTTCAATTCATGATAACCATTGTTTTTAATGAAATTATGTTCAAATTGATATTGAGTATCCAGGACATTTTAAAATAGCACTGTGAACAATTACTTTTAAAAGCAAATAAACAGTTTAAGAAAAATTCAAAATATCTAATACCCGGCAATTAGACAAATTCAAAAGTGTATTAAAAAGTTTTTAATTTGTCAGCTAACTATAATCTTAGAGAACAAATGTCAAAATACTTTTATATATTGTTCCAATTAATGTGGAAAAACAGAAACAACCTCGATGTTGACCAATAGATTAGATATCAAGTTTAAAAAACTATTACGTAAATCCTCTTGTTGACGTCAAGACCAAAACTTTACAGACAATGCTGCTCTCTGATCCAGGTATTCCTGGTTTATAAACAGTATAAGCAGTACTGTTTCGTAGAAATATTCTATACGATCCGGTGGTTAATTAAACTAGTTGATTTAAAATCATTAAACTATTGTCAAAGCAAATTTCTTGGCAAAAAGCGAAAGTACCTTTCACCAAAGTTTTAAAACAGCGATGGGTGGACCTTCAGCATTTCATTTAATTTTCTGCGTTAATGTGTTTGTATCATTTGCACATACTTATAACCCATGTGAGTCAACACAAGTTAAACTATTTTTGCAAAGTCTTTTCACAGCGGTGAAAAACGAATCTTTAACATTTGAATTTTGCTTTTATTCTATAAACACCGACGAGTGTTTACTTAACTTTGGAGACACTAACTACACAACTATATTTTGGACAAGCGGTCACAAATATGGGTTTGTGGTCAAGCAAACATTTGAATATAGATACACACAACCATATAAGATAATTTTCTCACCCATTCCAACCAGCCAATTCAATGATCCAACATTAACCCCTTTCTACTTTCATACTATGTACTTGACAACCATGGTCATCTTCTTTGCTGCTGAAGTCGCTCCCAAGGGATCTAAGGTGTTTCAAGTTGAAGCATATTTTAGAGCTGAAATAAAAAATAAACCTGCTTTAAAAATTGTTATGTATCCAGATGTTGATGGAAATGTGTTTTCGCCACTAATGTATTCCATAGTGTGCAATGGATACTGCAACGAGCATGGTTATGTGAATCATAATTTCATTACTTCCATATTGGATCCTATGACACTTCATGCGACATTGTTTACAAATGCCAACCAAAGAACAATCGACGCTCCTGTTGTCACTCCAATGCGAAATCACCTCACGGTTTTATTGCTTATCAATAGAGATTTTTCCTGTGACACTCATTTGTTTAAACCTCTTAAAATATTTAGTTCGTGTACGAGACAAATGATGTCGTCATTGTTTCTCGAACAAGCACACAATTTTACCTTGAAGATGTTCGATGCGTCAGATACATTTCGTTACTTTATTACAGACATGAAGACCACCGGTCAGTATATTACCAACGACGTATATTTTGCTCATTTCGGTAGTTTGGAAGACATGTTTTGGAGAATAAGTGGGACTCAGTTCTCATACCAAAACACAAAGGAAGCTGTATACTGTAAAAACATAAGACTAATTCAAAGTGAAAAACATTTAGACTTTCTGGTTTGGATAAACACATTCCCATTGCCAGTCTGGTTGCTGGCTACTAGTTGCATTGCTGTTGGGTGGACATTTGTAATTTATAAATATGGATTTACAGAAACACCATGGAGACTTTTAGATGTGATTGGTGTATTTTTGGGAAATTCAAAATCCAATCATTTGACGAAAGTGAAGGCAATATTTCTCGTACAGATTTTGGGTTTTCATCTGTGCAATTTATATGGGAACGAAATGACAAGTTATATGACAGCTCCGAGTAAACCTAAACCGCTTGAAACCATGCAGCAAGCAATTCAGTCCGGCTACAAAATTCTGAGAATGTTCACCGATGACCCGGTACTGTGGGAAGGAACGCGATTAAAATTTTCAGCAGTAGGATTGATGCACATGTATAATAAAAGCTTTCTAAATATTTTAGAAGGTTTTACGTTCGATGTTGTTGCAAAATACCTTCAAGGTAAGCATTTGTACCTTGTAGACCTGAGAAAGGATGTCAGATTAACGACAATTCAGCAAAATATACGCAGGAAAGTTGGTCAAGAAAACACAAAATGTCACATTGTTCCCGACGTCATAGAATCAAAATGGAATTACTTGGAATTGTACACAGTTAATAGGCACTGGGTCATCCAATCATTTTCGAGGATTTTAGAGAGTGGCTTGATGGAAAGATGGGAGCAATGGTCGAGCTTAGCTAATTGGTACTTACTTCGTTCGAAAGGGAACGATTCATATGCCGATGATACAGGACACAATGGAGATGAAATAGGCATTCAAAGTATTTTGGCAATGGCTATAATAGCAGGATGCATGCTTTTCTTAGGTCTCGTTGTTTATGTAGGGGAGGTTCTATTATTTTATTGTAGGAAGTGCTATAGACATTGTAAAAATCGTAGAACCAAAGTTGTATATTTAAGGTCTAAATTTAGGGAAAATAGAATATTTAGCTTAAAGTTTATGCCATGATCAAGATTTATTCGGATTTTGGATTAAAATTAAAAAAAAATTGTGTCAAAGATATGTGTTGTATTGGTAATTATCTAAAATTTTGGTGTAGGGATACTAAATACGTAACTGTCATGAATATTAAAAAGTGTGATGAGTTATGTAATCCAAATTAAATTATTAAAAAACTATTACTAAAACACTATTAAAAATAGCCAATTATGAATTGATAGTCTGAAGAATTCCCCACGCGTGTTCAAAAAAGGTGTTTAGGATAAATGGTACTTAAATATAATTGGGCTTGCACAAGCTAATCAATTTCTTAACCCGATATTAATTAGTACGCAGGTCATTTTTCTTTGCTCAAGTTATTTAAATATCTTTATCTTGGAAAACTCCTACCATAAAAACAAAATCCTTTTCTGACATAATCTGTCATTTGATTTCAGATTGCAAATAATTGTCTTAATGCGAGGCAACATTTCGTTATAAGCACACAATTTTAAATACAGCAAACCAATTTCGTTGAATAAAACCAGCGGCAATGTATAATTTTCATACAATTCAAAACTTTTTAACGTAATCAAATATTTAAACCTTCATGAAGGTGGTTTATGTAATTTTAAATCTTAAATTCATACCATCCTCCGCTTTACGATTATTATATTCAAATTGCTTATCTGATTTTATAAAACACTACAAAGCCTAAATGCTACTTCCAGTTTCAAAACGTTTGAAAGATGTAATATCAATCGATAAGAAAAGTTAAAAGAAAACTCTAAAATGCTTTTAATTTGCAACAGAAGCATAAGTGAGTTCTGATCAGAAAACCTAGCTGGACAAAAACTGCAAATTAAACTTAATAAAGAACATTGATGTTGACTATTAATCTAAATGCTTAGATAAACAGTTTGTCTACTTGTCTTAAATACTACATATTCTGATAAATACTATGACAAAATTGGCACGATTCTAATCATATGAACTCTTAAAGATAATGGTTCCAAAATATTAAAACAAATTTTTGCGCTGCATTTTACAGCTCCTAGGAATCTAGTTTTTGAACACATCTGAAGAAGTACTGTCGTATTTAAAATATTTGTTCTAAACTATATTAAAAACCACATATATGAGATCCGGTTATATTATTTTTAGTTGAGTTAAAATCATTAGCATAAAGGCAAAACGTCTTAAAAAATAAATCCCTTTAAAATTACTTTTCTTAACAAACCTCCACACTAAATCCAGACAAAATATGAATCGATCTTTAACATTTAATTTAATTTTTTTCATTAGCGAGTTTGTATCATTTGCAAATACTCATAAACCATGTCAGTCAGTGCAGGTTGAACTGTTTTTGCAAAGTTTGTTCACATCTGTGAACAACAAATCCTCCCAATTCGAATTGTATTTTGTCAACATGGATCAATGTTTATCAAAAACAGAAGATAATACACAGCCATCAATGTTTTGGTCAAAACGTCGTATATTCAGGATCGAGCTAAAGCAAAGTTTTCAATATAAATATATTCAACCTTATCACATAATTATTTCACCCATTCCAGCCAATCCGAAGAATGATCCCACAATTTCGCCTTTCTACGAGTACTCTATGCACTTGTCAACCATATTTATCTTCTTTGCTGCAAGAGGTCTTCCCCAATGGGCTAAGGTGCCTTATGTTGAAGCATTTAGAGCCAGACCTGCTTTAAAAGTTGTAATCTATCCAGAAGAAAAAGGAAATTTGCTTTCATCCCTAATGTATTCCATAGTTGGCAACGAATACTGCAATGAACATGGCCACGTAAACAGAGATTTTCTTGCAAGCTTATTGAATCCCATGGAATTTCATCATAAATTGTTTAAAAATGCCAACAAAAGAAACGTTGACGTTCCTGTGGTCACTCCAATGCGTAGTGTTGCCATAGATTTAATTCTTACATATAGAAAGTTCTCTTGTGAAACTCATTTGTTTGAATCTGATAACTTATTTCGCTTGTGCACAAAACAAATGATGTCCTCCTTAATTCTCGAAGACGAACATAATTTTACTTTAAATATGTTTGATGCGGGAGATATTATTCGTTACCAAATGACAGATACAGGTATCTCTGGTCAATATATTATCATCGACGTATACTATAGAAATTCCGCATTTCATTTGATAGGTGAGTACAAGAAAACAACTGGGATCCGGTTTACTGATCAAATTACCAAGGAAGCCATATATTGTGAGAATTTCAGACTAACTCGAAGTGAGAATTATGTAGACTTTTTCGTTTGGATAAATCCGTTCTCATTACCGGTGTGGTTGCTTGTCATAAGCTTTGTTGTTTTATCTTGGGTATTTGTAATTTTTTTAAATGGACTTAAAAAGTCAGCATGGAGCATTTTAGATCTGATTGCTGTGATTCTGGGAAACTCAATATCCAGTCATTTGAAGAAAGTAAATGCAATCATCTTGGTGCAGATTATTGGTTTTCATCTTTGCAGTTTATATGGAAACGAATTTCTTAGTCATCTGACTGTTCCAATTGGACCGAAACCTCTTGAATCCATGAAAGACGCAATTCAATCTGGGTACAAAATTTTGAGAAAGGATACAGATACCCTTGACATGTGGGAAGCAACGCAAGTCAAACTTACGGAGAAAAAATTGATGCACTTGTATAACGATAGTTTTGCAAACATTAAAGAAGAGTTTACATTTGATAGTTTATCAAAATATCTTCAAGGTAAACATTTGTATCTTCAAGACCTCAGAAAATCTGAGCTGGTAATGACAATTCAACAAAATATACGTAGCAAAGTTGGTCAAGAGAAAACAAAATGCTACATTGTGCCTGATATCGTTGAATCGCATTGGAAGTATGTTGACATGTACACTGTCAATAGGCACTGGGTAATCAAAACATTTTCTATGATTTTTGAAAGTGGGTTGATGGAAAAATGGGAAGAATGGTCTAGCTTAGCTCATCAATATGAATATCATTTAGAAGTCGAATATTCACTTGTGGATGATGAAGAACACATTGAAGATAAAATAGAGCTTAAAAGCTTTTTAGCAATGGTTATAATAGCGAGCTGTTTATTTCTGGTTTCTTTTACTGTGTTTGTAGGTGAGTGCATGATACTGCCATGTAAAAATTGTTATAAATTTTGGCAAAATCGTACATCCAAGTTTATAAAGTCTTTAGACAAAGGATGGGTTGCAGTTTATATTAAAAATAAAATTTACAAAACTTTTATAGCTTTTGAAGGTCAAGTTTTGTCTATGTCACGTTTAGTGTTATTTATGCTAAGGTTTGCTTGGAGAGAGTGATGCAAATTGCATGTGATAAAAAAACATATGACAGAAATAAACGTTATAAAATATTTTAAAGCTAAATTCTTATTAAAAAATAGGGTATTCTCGTTTTCATTTAAAATTCACAGGCGACAGGTTTACTTCATAAAAATGTAATTATGTATAAAAAAGTAAAACGACTTAATTATATACAAGTATATTCTAAAGGTAAGTTTAAAAATTTTGTAAGTGTGTAAGGGAATATTTTACTTATGTATAATTGTAGTAATTTCATTAGTATTTCTAAATAAATGTTTATAAAAGTTAATTTTAAAGGACGTCGTCGAAGGATGACTAATTTTCGTCCTTAAGTATTAATAACATTGAGTCAACAGTTTCAACACAATTTAGAATTTGCTGATTATGTATCTCATAATTGTTCATTAACCAATTCATGACTTTTTAAATGTAACGTTACACTCGTGTGTTTTAAGTGTCATTACATTCACCTACTATTTCATGTAAAGCACAAAATTATCATACAAAAACATCTTTTCAGGTGTTGTAATACGGTTTATATTTTGTATATATTTTTTATGCACGTTTCGGAATATTGAAACCAGATCACTTTGAATTAACTAAAATTAATTATTAAATAGTAATTGTAAAGAATTTCTCTGCTGTGCGTTGCTAACTTATTTAAGATAAATGGTGCTTTAATATGTTGCTTTGACACAGCTGATTAGTTAGTTTCTGAAAACATTGTTAACTATTAGGCAAAGCATTGCGCATTGTTTAAGTTATTTACTTTGTCATTACGTATAATTTTAGATGTCAAATTTATGTCAACCATGTCAATGTAAAATTGCTGAGGAATGAATAAAATAGTAGAAAATAATACAGCAGTACAGTACAACATAAAAGTAAATAAGCAAGTAGTTATGAAAAATCCAATACATCTAATACCAGCTAATCGGACAACTTCAGGGAAACTAGCAAAGTTTTTAATTTCTGACGTTTGTATCTAAGCACAAGAAAAATTACTTCGACAAACCCACTTCACGGTAACTCCTAATTATATTTAATGTATATCTATGGAAGGCGCTAATAATATCCAGTAAATTCCATATTCGGATGAATAATTTTTCTTTGGTATTCGCATAGAACTTTTTTATTACGTTAAAGCCAAAGTATATTCTACGTTAGATACGGGCCATCCTGTAATTTTATCCTTATTTTAATGAAGTCACTCCAAAGTTTCACGGAAATATATTGTTTTGTTCTAAGCAGACTTAGAAAACCCATTTATATGGGAACATGTAAATACTTATTCAAGTTGTGTTAAAATATTTTTTGAAGCGAAAGCCTTCACATATGTAATTCTTTGATAGAGTAACTTCAACCAACTACTTACATAAAAATTACAATCAACATAATTAAATTATGGGTAGAATTTCAATATTCCCCTTGATTTTCTTCGTCTGTGGGTTTCTTTCCTTTGGAAACACTTATAATCCATGTCAGTCAACACAAGTTCAACTGTTTTTGCAAATTCTGCTCACAGTTGTAAATTCCAAATCATCGCAATTCGAATTATATTTTTATTCCTTTAACACTGATCAATGTTTATTGAAATTAGAAGACACCAAAAGTCCAACTATATTGTGGAAAACCACGCACAAATTCATTTTTTATTTTAGACAAAACTTTCAATACAAATACACTCAACCATATCATCTAATTCTTTCACCTCTGCCAACCAGTGGAATGAATGATCCAACAGTTTCACCCTTCAACAAATATTCCATGCATTCGACAACCATCTTCATCTTCTTTTCTGCCAGAGTTGTTCCTCAAGGGGCTAGGGTGTTTTATGTGGAAGAATATTTTAGAGCTGAATTAAAAAACAAACCTGCACTAAAAATTGTGATGTATCCAGAGGGAGAGGGAAGTGTGCTTTCACCTCTCATGTATTCTATTATTTGTAACAGATACTGCAACCAACATGGCTATGTAAATCAATATTTTATAACGTGGTTGTTAGAACCAATGGGTATACATAAGCTACTGTTCAAGAATGCAAACAAAAGAAACATTGACGCTCCTGTGGTTACTACAATGCGTAATGAGCTAACTGATTTAATGCGAACAGATAGAGGGTTCTCATGTAAGACTCATTTGTTTAAACCTCTACATTTATTTGGTTTGTGTACCAAACAAATGATGTCTTCGTTAATTGTCGAACATGCACATAATTTTAGTTTGAATATGTTTGATGCCGGAGACAGACTTCGTTACCAAATGACTGATAAACTGATGACTGGTCAGTACATTATTAACGACGTGCGATACACAAGTTACTTACATTATGTAGATCACGCAACTAGTTTGATAGGCTTGTACTGGATGATAACAGGGAATCAGTTCTCAGATCAAAACACAAAGGAAGCAATATATTGTGACAATTTAAAATATATTCGAGACGAGAAGTATTTAGACTTTTTGGTTTGGATTAATCCATTCCCAATAGCGGTATGGCTGCTCACGTTTTGTTGTGTCGTTGTTGCTTGGCTATTTGTAGTTTATAAACGTGGATTTAAAAAATATGCATGGTGTATCTTAGATTTGATTGGTGTGACTTTGGGAAATTCATTATCCAATCATTTAGTCAAAGTGAAAGCAATTATTGTTGTTCAGATTTTAGGTTTTCATCTTTGTAATTTATATGGGAATGAAATCCTTAGTTATCTGGCAGCTCCAGCTAGACCAAAGCCTCTTGAAACTATAGAGGAAGCAATTCAATCTGGATATAAAATTCTTAAACAAGACACAGATGACATATTGAAATGGGAGGGAACACGATTGAAATTTTCTGAAATGGGATTGCTTCACGTGTATCACAAAAGTTTTGCAAACATTTTAGAAGGGTTTACATTCGATGCTGTTGCAAAACACCTACAGGGTAAACATTTGTTTCTTGTAGATTTAAGAAAACCTGAAAGATTGATGACAATTCAGGAAAACATTCGGCGAAAAAGAAATCTGGAAAATGCAAAATGCCACATTGTGCCAGACATCATAGAATCGCAATGGAATTACCTGGAAGTGTACACAGTTAATAGGCACTGGGTAATCAAATCATTTTCTATGATATTGGAAAGTGGCTTGATGGAAAGATGGGAAGAATGGTCCAGCTTAGCTACTCGGTACTTATATCAATTGGAAGCTAAGGATTCAACTATCGATGATGCAGAACATACTGGAGATAAAATTGGAATTCAAAGTATTTTGGCAATGGTTATAATAGCAGGATGTTTACTTCTGGTTAGTTTTGTTGTATTTGCAGCAGAGTGCATGATAATGTTCTTTAGAAAGATCCGTAGCTCACAAGTCATACCTTTTGGCACCTGATTTGGAAAACCTGATATAAATTAGATCATTTAAATAAATTTTGATCGATTTCTAATCGAAAATGTGCTTGTTGTTTAATTAATATATTGATATTATTATTATTATTATTATTATTATTACCTCTCTGAGTTAGAAGGGATTTCTTACATGTGTTGATAAATATTTGAAAATTATTAGAGTTCAGATACAATTAGGCTAAAACACACACTCAAAACAACATATTAGCTATTCAACCGATAAAATCAACCACCGTGGTCTTCCTAAACTATTGGAAATATCACAAAATTTATGCGTAAAAAGGTACCTTGGGTGGAAATTATAATTACATGATTTTAGATTGCAAATATCCTATATTATATTTAATGCTAGCCAACATTTTGTTATGAGCACATAATTTTAAATACGACCACACGCAATGTTCATTGAGTATAATTTTAGATGTTAAATTCCTCATACCCATTGTTTTTAATGCAATTATATTCAAATTACTGTCAAGTACTACGAATGTTTAAAAATAGTACTGTACACAATCGCCATTTAAAGCGAGTAAACAATTTGATGAAAGTTCTATATACCCAATACCAGACGATTAGACATACTAAAAGGGGCATTTACAAAGTTTTCAATTTGTCGGCAAATAATTGTCATAGAGAAAACAATGTCCAAATACTTCGGAAAAACCTACTAAACAGTAATTTGTTTAGTTGACGTGTAAAAAACAAGGTTTTCAAATATATTGGAGGTTCTAATAGGTTATTTTTAAAATGATTAAATACGTAAGTCCTCTCGCTAATGTCAAGACAGTTTATATTCTTAACGACTGAGATACCTACAGGCCGTGCTGTTTACTTAGCAAGGTAGTCAGGTATTTCTATTTTATAAACAATATAAGTAGCACTGTTTCATACGAACTTACTATGCAATCCAGTAAGTAATTGTAGTAGTTGATTTACAATCATTGTACTTATAATAAAGCAGATCTTTTGACAAAGGTGAAAGTATTTTCCGCCACAGTTTTAAAGAAACTATGAGCGGATTTTCAACATTTCGTTTAATTTTCTACATTAATGGGTTTGTATCATTTGCATATACATATAACCCATGTCAATCAATACAAGTTAAACAATTTTTGCAAAGTCTCTTCACTGCTGAATCTTCAACTTTTGAATTCTGCTTTTATTCTCTGAACACCGACGAGTGCTTATTAAACTTAGGAGACACTAAACACCCAACTATATTTTGGACAAATGGTCACAAATTTGGTTTTAAGCTCAAGCAAACATTTAAATACAAGCACACTCAACCACATCAGATAATTTTTTCACCCATTCCAACCAGCCTATGGAGCGATCCGACATTCTCACCTTTCCACTTCCAAACTTTGCACCTGACTACAATACTAATCGACTTTGCTGCTGAAGTCCTTCCACAAGGTTCTAAGGTGTTTCAAGTCGAAGCATATTTTAGGGCTGCGTTAATAAAAAACAAACCTGCATTAAAAATTGTTGTTTATCCAGCGGGTGATGGAAGTATGTCTTCGCCATTGATGTATTCCATAATTTGCAACGGGTACTGTAACGAACATGGCTATGTGAACCAAAATTTCCTTACTTCGCTAGTGAAGCCTATAACTTTTCATGCGACCTTGTTCAAAAATGCCAACAAAAGAAACGTTGACGCCCCTGTGGTCACTCCAGTGCGGTATGACTACACAGATTTAATGCTTACCGATAGAGGACTCTCTTGTGACACTCATTTGTTTAAACCTCAAAACTTATTTTGTTTGTGCAGCAAACAAATGATGTCATCATTACTTCTCGAGCGAGCCCACAATTTCACCTTCAAGATGTTTGATGCGTCAGATATTTTCCGCTACAAAATGACAGACATAAGCATGACCGGTCAGTATATTACCAACGATGCATATTTTACAAATTTCGCTAGTATGGAAGACATGTATTTGGGAATAAGTGGGATACAGTTTTCATATCAAAACGAAAAGAAAGCTATCTACTGTGAAAATATAAGACAAATTCAAAGTGAGAAGCATTTAGACTTTTTGGTTTGGATAAATACATTCTCATTGCCAGTCTGGCTACTCGCTACTGGTTGCATTGCTGTTGGGTGGACATTTGCAATTTATAAATATGGACTCGAAGAATTGCCATGGAGAATTTTAGATGTGATTGGCGTGTTTTTGGGAAATTCAGTATCCAATCAATTGTCTAAAGTGAAAGCAATATTTCTAGTTCAGATTCTGGGATTTCATCTTTGCAATTTATATGGGAACGAAATGACTAGTTATATAACAGCTCCAACTAAACCTAAACCATTTGACACAATGCAGGAAGCAATTCAACCTGGCTACAAGATTCTGAGAAGCTTCAAAGATGGGGAGTCTTTATGGGAAGGAACGCGCTTAAAGTTTTCTGAAGTAGGGTTGCTGCACATGTATGATAAAAGCTTTCTGTGCATTTGGGAAGACTTCACATTCGACATTGTTGCAAAATATTTGCAAGGTAAACATTTGTATCTTGCTGACCTGAGAAAAGATGACAGATTAATGGCAATTCAACAAATTATACGTAACCAGTCTGGTCAAGAAAACACAAAATGCCATATTGTACCTGACGTCATAGAATCGCCATGGAATCACTTGGAAGTGTACACTATTAACGGGCACTAGGTTATGAAATCCTTTTCGAGGATTTTGGAGAGTGGCTTGATGGATAGATGGGAGCAATGGTCTACCTTAGCTCATGAATATGCATATCGTTTAGAAGCCGACGATTCCCATGCCAAGGAGATAGAGCACACTGAAGATAAAATTGAAATTCAAAGTTTTTTGGCAATGGTTATAGTAACAGCATTTGTTTATCTGGTTAGTTTTGTTGTATTTGTGGGCGAGTGCATGATGAAGTCCCTTAAAAGTTGCTATGCCATTTGTAAAATTATAGTACGGTATAAAGTTATGCGTTTGAAACATTGTTGTGGAAAAACAGCATGCTGGAAAAAGATTCTAAAGGCTTTAAAGAAAGTGAACTTAATGATTAAAATAATAAAATCCAGATTTATTGCGTATTTTCTCAGAAATTGGTACAAGATACGTTTAAAACACTAAAGGCAATGCGATATCGTTACATATTTAAAAACTGATAAATAATAAAATCCATTTTTACGTGTTAACGATTTCTCTTTTTGCGGTTGCTATTATTCAAATCACAAAGCAGGAAATTACGCGCGAAATCCAAATGAGCAGGAAAGATGACGGCTTCTACAAAAGCCCTTGAAATTTGTGTGGGACTTTATTTATGGAATTGGTACTGCATAGTTGAGATTGGTAATTTGTGTTGATATTGTAAATAAAATTGTTGACCTCCTAATAAGCTAGTGCCACAATTTAATGTAGATAGAATGAGACACTCAATGTCAAACTTTCCTTTATCTAATATTAAGTACTAAAGAAGATCTAAAAGTATGAATTTAATATGTGACAACTTTTACGCTTAATTTTCTGTAATAATAGATAGTTAGGGTATTTTCATTAATGTTTGAACTAATCCAATGTTTTCGTTTTATGAAATAATGAAAACACCAAATTATCAAGTTTATCAAATGTTTTGATTCCAGCAATGTATTGCACATGCTATATGTGAAAAATTAAAAAAGATTATTGCAGCAAGCATTGCGACTTTTGTAATTTAATCCATATCTGCGAAATTTGTAAGAAATGTGTAAAAACTTACCGCATTATTTTTCTTTTTTTCAGCTTTTTACTTACATAGTTCATATTATTGATTTATATTCAAAAAAGCAATTTCCGAAAGTAAATAGCATTGATCATGACCGTGAATGTTTCCTATCATGTATTACGCCTATGACAAATTTGATTGATGGAACGCCTACTTGGAATGGAATATGTAATAAATTGGATACCCCTAGATCAGGAAAATAATATTGCTTGGCGGTTTATATAGTTATAACCAACCATAATAGGAGTTTTGTCTTTTCTAAAATGAGGTCTATTTTCATAAGAATTGGACGTGTATATAATGAGATTTTTAATAGTTTTCATACTCTGAGGAACAAATACTAAATTATGCAGTGAATATGAGGTATATGCTGACTATGACAGTGGAATATCGGCAACGAAAATTCACATAAAGGTCTATTTAGATAGAAATACTTGCAAATTTATCGAATACCGTACCAATGTGTATTAAAACAGTTGAGTGTGAATTCGCATAAATCTCCCGAACTAGTAGCACATCTTATGGGAGTTTGTATCCCTGAAGCATGATCTCTCTTGAGTATTAGAAATAACATATTCTCCTACGTAGACTGTGTAATTCAAAGTTGCATAATTTTCTATATACATTCTGCCAGGAACAAAGGATTTACCATATATTCATGGAATCACACAACTAACGTTGGAAATTTACGATTCATTTTGTAGATGCAAGTACTTTAAACTAATTTTGCAAAAGAGTGTAGTAATTCAAAATTTTTAACTGTGGTGGCATAAGTGAGTAAGTTTATTTATAAAAATGCTCATTATTTCATTAGCAAAACTTCCAACTCTTTGCACACTTTTACTTACTTGAGTTTATTTGATTGTATGTGCTCCTTACCATTAAAGCTGCGAAACACAGGTTGGATACTCCAAAAACACATTTCTCTAAAAAATTTCCAAATATTTGAAAATTACATATCCGATAGACAGCAATACGTTTGATAAAAGCAGCAATGGCAAATATCTTGTGTGTATTCATGCTAGGTCTTCTAACACTCACGAATATTTCCCCTGCCACCCTGTCGCAACGTTTGGAAGCAAGTGTTGAAAGAAAGCACATAAGTGAGGAATTACCAAAGATTTTGAACTCTTTCTCCAATTGTGTAATTCGCGTAATAAACTTTCCTGGATTTGACTTGAATGCTGGCAATCTTCAAGAGCCAATTATTCTTTGGCGATATTTCTACACTTACCAAATTTTCAGGTATAAGTTGATACCGATTGAAATCAATAGAAAAAATCTCACTGCAGTTAAAGAATTCGGAAATCGCCCACTCTGGCAAAATCATCTATATTTCACTTCTTCCGACAAGTTTGCCATTCGGACAAAAAACACGAAATGCGAAGCAAAAGTACATCTGTATCCACCTCCGATAACGTCCGATCTACAGACATATTATTTAAATGGAAAAGAATATTTAATCAGAGACCCGTTATTGATGGAAACATTATACACATTATATGGCAAAAATGTTTGGAAATTTACACACCTTAGCACAAAGAAAAAATATTTTCTTCTTGTTAGTCGGTTACCTAAAGAATATCTGCATATCATTAGTTTCTGGCGGTTATCAGTTTGGACCCCTGTAGAGCACGCCACAATACCACCTCTCCTTATGACATGGGTACCAAAAGAAAATTTGTTCTCTGTTCAGTGTGACCTTTGCAAAAAGTGTAAACCTTTTATATTTTTAAAAGTTTCGAATGCACCATCAACGATGAAGCAGTTGTTGGAATATGAAAATATGGTAGCAAAAAAGTCATTAGGACCCCCTCTTATAAACAGTTTCATTCCTGGAGAAATTCATTAATCACTCCGTAACGCAAGATTATTTAAATATAAGAATAATGTGCTAATTACATTTCACTATATGCTTCGAGAAAATATTGCGACAAGATCTCCGGTTATATTGGATATACACGCGATTTCTCTCCTCGTTCCTGACAATGTTTCTGTCATCTTTCGTAGCTACAATGTCAGTGAATTTACAAGACCATTCATTTGGTGCTCTGAAAATGATTTATATCATCCCGTGTTTTCGCCCGGGTTTTGGCGAAATAGTGGTCCAAATTTGGCAGAATTTCCGGAAACCGGGTTGGCATTTCGCAGAGAGCGCTTGCGATTTGTGAGTTGTCACAGGGAAGAAATCGGTTGGGTTTACAATATTAAGGAATTAATTACTGCAGTTGATATTTGGACATGGCTTACCTTACTGATTACTATTATAGTCGTCTCGATAATTGCTTCAGATATAAATCCTGGGATAGAACGGAAACGATTGAAATGTTTTGACGTCGGATTTCAAACATTTATTGCGCTGCTGGATCAAGGCAGTGATCTGTTTCAGGGAAGCAAAAACAAATTTAACGGTACACATTTTATTCTATTCTTTACCCTTCCGGTGACGCTCTTACTACTAAGCAATGAATATAAAGGGGATAATATAACCAACGTTAGTGTTCCTGCCTCTTTAATACCTTTTGACACATTTTCGATTCTAGTTACCAATAGTTTTAATGTGTGCACTCTTCCTCATAAATTAGCTGGTAGAGACGTTAAGGTTGCTCCAATAAGCATTAAAGGGTCCAATGTTTTTGAACAAACATCCGATCATGAGGCGTTTCCAGTGGTTTCTCAAATTTGGCTTTTTGTAAATTTGCAATTCATAAAATGGAAGTCTCTCAAAGAAATGATAAATACTTCTAAGGTAGCCATCTATCTTAACAATTCTAAAATATTTCCGGGTTGGCCACATGCAAATATTGAGTGGAAACTTTGGGGTGGTTCCGTTCCTTACAAACAGTTTGTTACTCCACATCTTAAAGCTTGTAACAAAGCTGCAGTTATACTAACTGAAGATGCGGCGCTTATAGTGCACACGCAATTTTCAAGAAGTGGGTCTCCAGTTTATCTTGGGAAAGACATAATTTACGAGAATTGGCGAGGATACCACTTATTTGGTCACGTTCCTCTGAATATTCTGATGAGAATTAAAGGTTTCGCACAAAGTGGGATTCTTGAGTGGTGGAGAGACTATTTCGACTTTTCCCGTGTTCAAATGACGCATTTAAAATTTGACACAACTCAAAGTGTCAAGATTGTCGGGGAAAAACGTACTTTTGTCTTAGCAGTTATACCAGGCGTTGGACTGCTCGTATCTACAATGGTTTTCATTTTGCTAGAACTAAAGTTTGCGAACTTATTAACATTTATTTGGAGATTTCGTAGTAAGTCGAAGGTGACATTAATAACTAGGGCGGAAAAAAAGTAATGACAAATACAGATTTACTCGGTAAACTAACAAGAAGTTTTTGTATGTCTATATATTTCGTATTGATGATTGTGTAAATCAGTATTTCTTATATTAATTTTTAATTCGTGAGAAAAAAACTGCACAGTTATGTAGATTTATCCAAGCACATTTCCAACAAAATTTGATAATGTGTATCATACAAACTAAATTAAAGATAACCGCACTAAATCATATGTAAATTGCTAGCCGAGCAATTAATAAAATAAATGCCAGTTTAAGTTTTGGCAATCGTTCTCTATTAAAATATAATTAATTTGAAAATCCTTACTACACCCTAATCACTATAATTAGTGTTGTTTACCTGGAACTACATTTAATTTTATTTCAAATAGAATATAATCCACTTATTTAATGCTTATTCCGTCGAGTCCTAAAATTAACTGCGTAAAACTGGATAGAAAATTTATAATTTCAATGCTAATCAAATTAGGCGCATGTGATGTAGCAACTGGCCAGTGTGTATAATTTAGATGTCTGATATTTCAAAAGCTTCCTTGGTAGTCCCTGCTCTTAATTTTAATTGATAAATATTTCGTAAGTAACTTTTATATCAGCCATCTTCTTTTCCTTCGAGTTATTAAAAACTAGTTACGTAACAAAATTTTGTCTATAAAAACGAGTGACATATCTTACATCAATTTGGTTTTATATTGCCAATTTTTAATTTAATGTTGCTCGACATTTCGATGTCATCCTGAAATTTGCATAGATTAAATCTGACACGTTGAATCAAAGAGGCTTAAACGTAAAACTTTTAAACCATCATTTTCATATGACTACATTATGAAAAAATGGTATGTTTGGTCATTACGTATAGGTAATTTAAGTTCCGAAGCGCTTGTCATATGTGGTTTTTATGCTATTAAACTGAAATTACTGTGAATGTAAGCATTATTTAGGGATAATACTGCAAAACTAATACTTAAAAAATGATTACATTATGTTTTAAAAACGCTAAACGATCCAAACCTGTCAATTTGACAACTCGGAGAACGCCAACAAAGTTTTTAATTTACTTTCTAATGTCTTTGCGTGAATAAATTTTAATTTTTTGAATATCAGTAGACCACAATTTTTGATGTTAAAACAAAATATATTCCCCGTTTTGTAAAGGCAAAACTGTACAAGAAGCTATGTAATTCAGCATTTGAACGCTCAAGAAATAGGGCTGTTTAAAAATATATACTTTTTTGCTCTAACCAGCATTTAAAAACCACATATGGAATCCTGTAAATAGTTATTTGAGCTTAAACTAAATAGTTTAAATCATTAATAAATATTTAATAAAAGTAAAACCCTTAGCGATTTTTTGAAATACCCCATTATAACGAGCATCAGCATAAAAATCTAAGCATGGGTAGATTTTCAATGTTTCATTTATTTCCCTTCATTGGTGTGTTCGTTGTTCCATTTGGAAATACATATGACCCATGTCAATCGACACAAGTTAAGCTGCTTTTGCAAAGTCTGTTAAAAGCAGTAAATAACAAATCCTTTGATTTCGAATTTTATTTTCATTCTTTTAACACAGATCAGTGTTTATTAAAATTTGAACACACAACAATCCCAACAATATTTTGGACACGCAGAAAGGAAATATTTGTGTCATTTAGGCAAAATTTTCAATATCGATATAATCAACCTTATCACATGATTTTTTCGCTTATTCCAACCAGTGATAAGAATGATCCAACAGTTTCACCCTTCTACGAATACTCAATGCATCTAAGAACTGTATTCATTTTCTTTGCTGCCAGAGACCTACCACAAAGGGCAAAAAAATATTTTGGAAAACAAATAAAAAACAAACCTGCCTTAAAAATTGTAGTGTACTCAAAGCAAGATGGAGCTGTGCTTTCACCTCTTATATACTCTGTAATTTGCAACGGATACTGCAAAACGCATGGATATGTAAACCAAAAGTTTTTGGGTGGGTTACGGAAACCCATTGTTCTTCACCACATATTGTTCCAAAATGCCAACGGAAGAAAAGTTGACACCCAAGTTGTCATTTCTGCGCGTAATAACCTCACAAATTTAATGCTTGCCGATAGAGCGTTTTCCTGTGAAACTCATTTGTTTAAACCTGAAAACTCATTTACTTTGTGCACGAAAGAAATGATGTCGTCGTTACTTCTCGAACGTGCACACAATTTTAGTTTGAATATGTTTCATGCGTATGATATGAAACATGATATGACAAATGCAAACACCATAAGTCAATATATTATGAACGACGTATATTTCGGAGTTTCCCCAACTAGTTTAATAGAGTGGTATCGTGTGATAAGTGGGATTCAGTTCACAGATCAAATGACGAAGGAAGCTATGCACTGTGTGAACTTTAGACTAATTCAAAGTGAAAAATATTTGGACTTTTTTGTTTGGATAAATCCATTCCCATTACCTGTTTGGCTACTTTCTTTCAGTTTTTTTGCGCTTTCGTGGATATTCGTAATTTATAAACTTGGACTTCAAAAATCATTATGGAGACTTCTAGAGATTATTGGCGTGTTTGTGGGAAATTCAAAATCCAATCATTTGATGAAAATAAAGGCTATAATTGTGGTTCAGGTGATTGGCTATCATCTTTGCAATTTATATGGAAACGAAATTCTCAGCTACTTAGCAGTTCCAACTAGACCCAAACCTCTTGAAACTTTATCGGAAGCTATTCAGTTGGGTTACAAAATTATGCGACGAGAAAAAGATGGCCCAGTAAAATGGATAGGAACACGCTCCAAATTTTCTCAAATAGGATTGCAACACTTGTACAATAAAAGCTTTGTAAACGTTAGCGCAGGTTTTAATTTGAATACTGTAGCAAACTATCTTCAAGGTAAAATTTTGTATCTTGTAGACCTAAGAAAATCCGAGCGGTTAAAAAGAATTGAACAAATTATTCGTAACCAAACGGGCCAAGAAAATACAAATTGTCATATTGTGCCTGACGTCGTCGAATCACATTGGATTTATTTGGAGGTGTACACAATTAATAGGCACTGGGTAATAAAAACATTTTCTAAGATATTTGAAAGTGGCTTGATGCCGAAGTGGGAACAATGGTCCAGCTTAGCTCATCTATATAAATATCATTTGGGATTTGAAGACTCACATGACGAAAACACAGAACACAATGGAGATAGAATCGGTATTCAAAGTATTTTGGCAGTAGTTATAATAGCAGCATGTGCATTTCTAGTAAGTTTCGTTGTATTTGTGGGTGAGTGCTTTCTATTGTCTTTAAAAAGGTGTTATAATATTTGGAAAAACGAAATTTGTAAGGTAATGCGTGTAATCTTTGGGCTTGGGAAAACAGTAGGAAGTATGATTCTAAAGGTTTTAATGAAAGTTAACTTCGCGAATAAAAGAGAAACATGCTGGTTTATTACTAATTATCTCAAAAATTGGTGTGAGAATAGCTTAAAGTACTAACGCTAAAGATGATATGATTACTTTTATTAAAACATGATTTATAATACAATCCCGATTTATTTAGTACAAAGATTACTAAAAAGTACCAATCGTAAACGTAATGATTATTTCAATAATACAAAGTAGTAACACACATAGTATACTCGTATTTATTATGCATAATTGTGAGCAGCTATGTTAGTTGTGTTTGAGTTTTTGCACTTTTTCTCAAAATCAGGATTTAGAAAATAAGTTATGAAAGTTTTAATCTTAACAAATTATGTACATACTTAGCTAAGTAGTTTTAATTAAAACGAAGTTTACGAATGGGAAAGCTTTATTATTACCTGTAATCTCAAATCTTAGATGTATATTATTATAACCGTACGAACGGTAGGTAAGATGACGGGAGACATGAGAAATTTTATTTCCGACTGCAAATATTTTTTTTAATGTCGACCAGCATTTTGATGTAAGTACAGGATTTACTAAGATAAAATCAAATACTTTTTATAAAACTGGCTTAAATGTATAATTGTTAAGCTATTCAATGAGTTTCCAGTGATTAAACCTTTAATCCGTAACGTGTATGATAATACTTTTTAGGCTTACTTGAGGGTTGTCTAATTGCCTGGTATTAGATTGTTTAAGGTTTTTGAAAAAAACAGTATGTTGTAATAATCAAAACAATTTTTGCGATATTATCTTGAAATATTTTTTTACATACAATAGCAATTTCAGCATAATATCATAAAAACTATATGCTACAAGAACTTGGCGTATTAAATTATACCTAGTGACCGCACCTGATGTATGGTCGCTGCGTTAAATTTTATAAGGCGAATTTTGTCATTTGTGGTCTTTAAATGTAATTGTGCTAAAATTGATGTGGAATGAAAAAAGTTCGAAAATAAAACTACAAATCTTATCCTTTAAAAATGATTATAGCACATTGTTTTCTAAAACTTTAAATATTTAATACCAGTGAATTGGACAAATCCAAGAACATAAAAAAAGTCCCCATATTATTATTTAAGTGTCTAGGTGTTAGCAGAATTTTTAAAAGTGCTCATAGACCATCTTTATATTTGCTAAAGCCAAACTGTATTCTACGTTAGCTACGGTCAATATTGTGTGCGAAGTCTGCTAATCGTCGTTTTGTTCTAAACAGAGTTAAAAACTATCTACATTTGATCCTGTGAATAGCTATTGGATTTTGGTTAAATCATTATTTAATATAATTGATCCCTTTGACAGATGTAATTCTCTGTAAAAGTAAGCTCCACTAACAGCCTCAATCAGAACAAAAATTAGGACAGTCTGAACATGGCTGAAATTTCGACATCTCTTTTAATTTTCTTTTTCGGTTGGCTTGTTTCATGTGGAAGTACTTATGACCCATGTCAATCAACACAAGTTAAGCTGCTTTTGCAAAGTCTCACAGCTAACTCCAAATTATCTATATTTGAATTGTATTTCTATTCCCTGAACACTGATCAATGTTTACCAGATCCAGAAAACATGAGCCCAACTATATTTTGGACGCCTACGAACAAATTCTTGTTTCAATTTAGGCAAAACTATCAGTATAAATACACGCAGCCATTTCATATGATTCTTTCGCCTATTCCAACCAGTATAATGAATGATCCTACAAATTCACCGTTCTACGAGTACTCTATGCATTTTACAACCGTCTTCATCTTCTTTTCCCCCACGCTTTTTCCTCAATCTGCTAAGGTATTTCATGTTGAAGCATATTTTGGACCTGAATTAAAAAACAGACCTGCATTAAAAATTGTAATATATCCAGAGCGAGATGGAGATGTGCTTTCTCCTCAGATATTTTCAATAGTCTGCAACAGCTACTGTATCGACAATGGCTATGTAACCCAAAACTTTCTTAATTGGCTATTTAATCCTTCAGTTCTTCACCAAGCATTGTTCAAAAATGCCAACCGAAGAATAGTCGAAGTTCCGGTGGTCACCCCAATGCGCGATGATCACACTACTTTAATGCTTACAGAAAGATTGTATTCCTGTGCACATCACTTGTTTAAACCTCAAAATTTGTTTGGTCTGTGCAGCAAGCAAATGATGTCATCATTGATTCTCGAACGTGTGCACAATTTTAGCTTGGTAATGTATAGCGTTTCGGATATTCATCGTTACCAAATCACAGACAGATCCACAACTGGCCAGTATATATTCAATGACATATTTTACGGAATTTGGGAATATAAATTTGTTGATGCGTACTGGATGACAAGTGGGATTCAGTTTGCAGATCAAATGACGAAGGAAGCTATATACTGTGAAGACTTCAAAATAATTCAAAGTGAGAAATATTTAGACTTTTTGGTTTGGGTAGATCCATTTTCATTACCAGTTTGGATACTTGTAATCAGTTGGGTTAGTGTGGCATGGCTATTTGCAATATATAAAAGTGGGATAAAAGAATCAGCATGGCTGATTTTAGATATTATTGGGATTTTTCTGGGAAATTCAATACCAAGTCATTTAACTACCGTGAAAGCAATGATTATTGTGCAGATTTTGGGTTTCTATTTTTGCGGCTTATATGGAAACGAAATTCTCAGTTATCTGGCTGTTCCTGCAAAACCTAAACTATTTGAAAGTGTAGTGGAGGCAATTCACTCAGGCTACAAAATTCTGAGACAAGACACAGATGCACAGTCCACATGGGAGGCAATAAGTTTGAAATTTTCTGAAACAGGATCCCTTAACTTGTACAATAAAAGTTTTGTCAACACAAATGAAGGATTTACATTTGATATTGTTGCAAAATATCTTCAGAATAAGCATTTGTATCTTCAAGACCTAAGAAAATCAGACAGAGTATTGACTATTCAACAAAAAATTCGTAACCAAGTTGGTAAAGAAAATACAAAATGCCACATTGTGCCTGACATCATCGAATCACATTGGAAATACTTGGAAGTGTACACTGTTAATAGGCACTGGGTAATGAAATCATTTTCCATGATATTCGAAAGCGGTTTGATGGAGAAGTGGGAACACTGGTCTAGCTTAGCTCATCGATATGGATTTGATTTGGGATTTGAAGACTCACAGGACGATGACACAACTCACAGTGGCGATAGAATAGATATTCAAAGCATTTTGGCAATAGTTATAATAGCAGCATGTATATTTCTAGTTAGTTTTCTTGTATTTGTTGAGGAGTGTATGATATCGTCATTTAAGAAATGCTGTAATCGTTGGAACAATCATAGTTGTAAAGTTATACATTTAAAGCCCGGTTTTGGGATAGAAGAGAATACTTAGGTACAATTTTTATTATTTTTGAAGTTTACGAACAACAGTCCTGTGTTATTATTACCTTTTATCGAACATCTCAATGCTTTAATCTTATTAACAACCGTACTACTAATTTTAAATATTTAGTGTAGAAGAAGTGATATAAATAAAATGTTGCAAGCAGTGCACTAATCCTACTTTTCAAACAAGGCTTTTGGCTTTCCAGCCTGTGTGTTTTGTCTTAATGTATTCACTAGTAGGTTAGACTATGAAATTTTTCATTCATCAAATATTGTGATTGAATATCACTAACATTAGCTTAAAATTAAAACCAAGTAAATATTGTTTTTTCAGAGTCTTTATACACATGTGAGAAAATTTGTCTTCATAACCAGATATTGTGAACAACATCAAATAACACACATGTTTAGGCACGAATTGCGATTTTTTACAAATTAAATTTACTGACTTTTTCTGAAAATTTGTGTTTCTAATCTAGCCTTATTTACTCACCATAATGCATTGGTCATATTGGTCATATTCACAATACTACTATAGCAAGCAATGTTACATCTGCAATTCAATCGAAATCTTAAGTTTTGCGGTGATCGAAATTTATGTTAAAAAACACATTGTTTTTCTTGGTATGTACTGTACGTTGTACGTTGAATTTGTCATGTGATTTCACCTAAATTTCTAAATTTTCATCAACATCTGTAAAAATAGCAAACATGTGCAAAAACTTATCCAAATGTTTTTTTCAGCTTCATTCATATTGATTTATTTATCACATTTCAAATAGTAATTAAGATTGACCATGACCGTGCGTGTTTTTTATTGCGTGTTATGCTTACATTAAAAACTAGTCATGTTAAACATGATGAAAATACGTAGATGAATGTTTGTCGGGAGATATTGTGAAAACAACGTTGAA
>JAQIXW010000259.1:0-36890 GCA_034700685.1 Willowsia buskii
ACTCAATTCTGCCAGAACCTGAAGGACCTTCGCCTGGACATCATCACTTTTGTGGACGAAACAGACGACGAAAACCTATTGGAGGTGATGCCATTCCCTCCAAACACAACCCTCCAATCACTCACCTGCGATGCTCGCACAGCTCTCAAGTTCAAGAAGCAAGGCTTCCCCCTACTCACCATCTTCCCGTCACTACAGGTAAGAATTTAGATTCCTTCTGCTTATCATCAGATAACTTGACAGGTTTTTAAAAATGTCTCTCTTCCTTTCAGGAACTTAATGTGGATGGAGGCGCCTCCGGCGCCGGAATTGAACTGCTCCAATCCCTCGCCGACATTCGCAAGGACCACCCGGAGGTTCTGAATGTCAAGAAACTCGACCTGAATTTCAACCAGTTCGAGAAGCCCAGCACCTTGCTCCCCGCTCTGTTCGAGACTGGCCTAAAATTGGAGGGGATAAGTGTTCGATTTGTTGCCTACTTCGTGGTGAGTTTCGAGGAGCAGGTGGAGGTCACACTAAGATGGCGTACTCCTTACCTCCAATTAATTAGTGGAAAAAATTAAGTGGCTTTATCAAATGATCTCGTCGGGTCCTCCCAACTATTCTCGGTGGTGGTATCTATGATTTATTTTGGAGGCGGAGGTGGTTATCATAATAGTTATTAAAGTTAATCTAGATATGGTGATAATTGTTCCCGCAAGTTTTATCAATTGTGTAACAGAAATAAAATTTTGAAGGTTAAAGGAGGGAAGAGGAGGAAACCATGAATTTTTCATTTGAAATTAAATATACTAAATGTTCGTGATTAATAATAGTAATTAAATTTGTCATTGGGTGTTCCATAGTTTTCCTAAGCAGAAATAAGTTTCGGTTAACTAAGGTAGCTAGTCTGGATGTCAATTAAATTGTTAACCTGAATGAATTTTTATGTGAATAAAACAAGGAGAAAAATATAGGTTTTGTTCTTCGAGAAAACGAATAAAATAAAAAAAATTAAATTGTTTTTTAAATATGAAAAAGATTATGGACTCTTGTCAATTTTGTAATTATTTTTGGAAAACAAACTAAAAGATCATTATCTAATCAATTATCATCTCGAAAAGCACCTTAAAAGTGAAGCCAGAACCTCACACGAAAAATATTCGATGTATGCTGCAGCACAAGCTAGTATTCCGCGTGCTCATTTATCTTGGGGTGACTTGAGATCAATTAATTTTTCAAGCTAATTATCTCCGGATAGACTGCGCATGTGAGAAAAAATAGTGGAAAGCTTATAGGATAATAGTGAAGTTTGAGAAGAGAAACGTTTGAGAAATTATTATCGGTTTATGCGAGGGAATATTTTTTTACTGGCATGTAAGCTGTCTACAATGAAATTTAACGGGGGCAAAATACAATCAATTACTAGAGAGAATTTAATCACTTGATTGAAAAATACTATACTCTGACATTTTCGTCCGGGTTTCACCGCGCGCGAAATTTAAGTTTTGACACCTTTTGTATAGATCCTGACTGACCATGAACGTGAACCATGATTGTGAGACCATGAAAGGTTGTTCAACTCGACTCATGGTATAAAAAAAACATTCAAAGCTGAATCTGAACAGGCCATGCATGAGTTGAATTGTACCGTAGCATCCCTCTTTTATAAATTGTTGCTTCAGCTTCTCTTCATCTGGATTTTTCTCTCCTGCAGATATTCATCGCTTCTTACCAGTTTATATTGCTAGTGGCACCCGTCGGGTACACACGGCTCAGGGATATTAGCTAGCATTCAAACTAAAAATTAAAAAAATATCTTTTTTAACCTAACTACAGTTTATGTTTAAAGGCAAACACGGCAGGTATAATTTTAATTGTTTTTCGGGTGCCTCAAATTTTGTGTGATAATAATAATAACTGAAATAGAGAGACATAGCTCAGAAATCAACCCGTGGTTGTCATCTTTCCGGACGTGAATCCCAATCCAAAGCCAGTGATGAAGTCCCAATCGATAATATTTTTATCTATGTAAGCAGCCAACTGTAAAATAAATTGTTACAAAAAGCATTGAAATTCTGAAATCATGTGATATAAATAATATTTTTATACAAATTTTTAAATTCTTTGTTTGCAGTGGCGTTGGATTGAACTTTCAAAAGAATTTGGAACAAGGACAAGGATTAGAAATGGATTTGGATATGGAGGAATTCTGCTGTGGTTTGGGAATTATCGGATTCGGGGGATTATTAATGCAAAAGTAGTTGGGTTTTGGGTGGCCAAAGTTAACGCCAGTAGCTACAAAACTTTGTGGTTTCTTAGACAATTTTAAGTTTATCACCAACAATTACAAAAAAAACCTTCCAAATCTCGCATAATCATGACTCGACGCAATGAGCACTTTGAAAGTTAAATCTCTTGTAAAAAAAATAATACATGCACACCCGACTCGTCAGATCAGTCAATATTTCATGAGAACAGTAGAAACGATTAGACTTTCGCATTGTTTTTCAAAAAGGGTCTGTCAATGATTACAGATGTTAGGAGGACAAATTAAATTAGCCGTTTATTAAATGATTTAAAAGCTAAGAATTAAGTGAATAACGGTATCACTGATAATGTAATCGGTGATGCGTTTCATAAAGAAAAACAAACATGATAGTTATCAACCATCAAGGCATAATTTTTATCCTCTGAATATATTGCTATTCTGTAAAAAACAGGAATGGAATACGACTGTTAGCTATACATTATTCATGATGAGATTCAAATCTTAAATCTGAAACGGATTTTGTTTCCAAACGTACTATTCATAATCTGAAGTTTTTGTCACTTTAGAAAACACCTATCAAAATTTGCAAAACTTAAGCAGTAAATTTGGATTTTTATTAAAATTTAAATATCAAGAAACATTTTCTTTATTGTGTACACACATTTTAAACCCTGTAGCAAAATTTGTGTAAATTAGTAAAATAAATTTTTGTATTTGCAAAATTGCATGAAAAATAGTCAAGGTGAAAAAATCAGGCAATTTGGATTATCTTATTCACTAGTTGTGGCAACAGGAAGCAAGTTTATGAATAGTAAGCAAAAACAAATGATCTCTCAGGATTATGACTTGAAGTAATGTGCATTTCAAAAGTTAAATTTCCTGTAAAACGCAAATGATAAATAATATGTTAACAACTAAATCGTGAGATCAGTTAATTTTTAATGATAACTGAAGAAACTAATGCATAATTTTGTAAATTTTCAATGTCTTATCATTGCATCTGCTTTTAAAAAGGGTCTATAAAGGGGTTCAAAAGTTATGTTATAAAGTTAAGGGCAAAAGGAATTGGAAGAAATTGGGGTATAAATGTATAATACTCCTTTTTCATTGTTTCATTCATTCCTGCACAATCGTTTAATATAAACTAATTGTTCAGGTTCTTCATTTAGTATTATATTTGGAATGTATCCAGCTTGCCTGTATTTCACAAATTTTTTTGGAAACAAATAATATTCCTGAATTTTTGTTGCATTTGTTATACATAAATATAAATAAAAGCTGAATAAAATTTATGAAGAAAATTAAAACTTCATTTTGTTTGAGTTCGAGTAAGAGAGCATCATTATTCCATTAACTCTCACGTTATAGTTCAATTATGTTTTTTGGGATCTTCAACAAAGACTTTTTCAGGTTGTTACACAAATGTAAAATGAATTCGACCTATGGCCTTGCACAAGATATTTTATGTGAATTTTTAGCTTTTCTTGGTCTTATCAGTTTCATTCCAACATTTTGGCGTCTTTTCTACTGATAAATGTAAACATTCTGCTTTATGATCTCTTTACATTTACAATCATCTGTGATCGTTGCACATTGTTGATTCATTTCTTCACCCAGTTTTTTTAAATTATCGAGTACTGATGACATTCAAGAAAGGGGTTTCTCAGGCAAAGAAAAAATTGATAAGACTTCTCGGCTTTAAATAGTCGTTTCAGTGTGATAGAGAGCAAAAAAGGAAAATTAATTACTGATCCTACAATTTTCGATTGAAGCTGGATTTTTTACTGATTTCATATACCAGATATAGAACTGTCCACTTTACTTTGTTGCGAAGGTTTACTAGGTTGATGGATTGTATTAATGCATGCAGAAAGTACTCTAAACTATTTATTATGCATATCCAAACTTCACGGCGACGATCCCATGTTACTAAGCATTTACAAATATATGTCAAATTGTGATGCCCTTATTGTAATTTGAGTCATAAAATAGTAGAGAAAATTTTTTAGCAGAATTTTGACTAATTGCTACTCAATTTGCAGCACATTTTGTAAAATCTCACTTAATTTTGATGTCCTTCCAAGTAGCATGGAATTTGCGAAAGTGACGTTTAAAAAACTTCATCTGCTGGCTTCTATACTTTCTTCACCAAATTGAAATGCTATTGACCTATCTCCCCGCAATATATTTTGTGGGTATTTTAACTTTTATTTGGCTTATCAGCTTTATTTGCTATTTTTAACTGATAAATGTTAACATTGAACTTTGTGATCTTTAAATTCTCATCGCTGCTCATTTTGAATGAATTATCTCAATAAAACAGTAATAGATAACCTTCAATAATCGTTCTCAGAAAAGATAAATTATTCTTCAACTTCATCACCACTGCAATCTGATATCAACATTAAGTGCATATGTACCCAGCATTCTCTTCCAGTCAGTCTTTCTACTTGTTCTATTTCAACTCAGATAACTCACTTTTGTGTAGTTAGTAAATAATTAGTGATGTGTCAGAATTAAAGTTGCAGAATACATTGATTGAAACGATCTGATGGTGAGATTTTCGTCATTTTGAGTCTTGGGATTTGAAAGGATTGGCTCCTACGCTGAAATATACTTATTTTACGATGCAATAGTATGAATGCCATTCTAGGAACAATAGTTTCCGCTAAAATAAGCGTAAAAATGTGCTTATAAGTAAATAAGAAAGATTTGTAGTTGATTACCTTATTGATTTATTTCAAAAAGCTGCTTGGTCATATATTTTATCTGTGTTGTACTAGTTTTATTTATTTTAATCAAATATGTATTATAATTTAATATCTTATAAATTGCAATAGCGCTAAATACTTGCAAATAATTTTTCTAGAGCGGTTTATAAGGATTTTGAAAATGCGAAATTTAAAAGTAGTGTAAAATTAATGTTTCAAACCACATGAAAGCATTTCCACCTCCAATTAGCTTACCCAATCATATTAGCGTCCATATAAGCAATCAAATCAATTTAAAGAGTTCGCTTGTTTGTCCGTAACTAAAATATTTTATGCATGTTTTGCAGTTAAAACGTTTTGATAACTTCCTCAAAGCTTGTTATTGGGTTGAACAAAAACAAAGTTGCAATAACAAAATAATGTTGAGCCAAATGAAAAACAATATAATTGTCATATCTACCCAAATATTTTGTCTAAAATTTTTAAGTAAGAGCAGTCATGTCGACCAAATATTTTTGATTTTCAAGATTTGTTTCAACGTTCGCTACGAATCAATGAATCATTTAAAGAGTAACTGCTTAGATAATATACAAATATCCATGTTAATGAATCTTTAATAAACGATAATAGTAGTTCTACTAGCCTGCAAAACAAAAAACAATCTGGTTTTGTTCCATATACAGACAACGAATATGAATAAAGCAGCGGGTTTCATGCACACATGTCCATGCACGTTAAAATATACTCTCATATCCTGCAATAATTTGCACTATAAAAAGCGTGAAGCATAAAACTTAAATAGAGATTTTTAAAGTTTTGGTTTTCATCCCATATTTAACTTGTTGGATTCAAAATATTTGTAAAAAATCATGAAAGGAATGCACTGCATTCAAACACTATCAAGCAACTTTCCATTGAAATATTCAAAACGCCTTAAATGTAAAATCGATTGCCAAAAAGTCCCAACGATATCTGAAAAATCTCCTAATAAAAATATCAAAATTTTAAATAATGTGGAAGATCTAATGTTCAGAATCCTCGTTAAAGGTCTTTTCTCTACATGTCTAGTGCAGTGGAGCAAAGAGGGATCACACCTTGAAACAAATATTTCTTTCTCATCATTTTTATCACTATTTATACTATTTTTATATCTAGTGCTAAATCTTCTGGTAGTCCTTGATAACATAGTCTTAAATCCAAATAGATTTTATACAAAATTCCAGCTCGTAATTCAAGTCGGAACTATATACGCCCTAACAGCAATTTGTATTTTTTTCTATTTGTCACATAAAGTATCAATTGTTAGCATACTAAACAAATCTTTCCACACATATCACTTATTTTATCAGAACGCCACAAACAGGTCTAATTTTCACACAAAGCCACACAAACTGCATGTCTTCTGTGTAATTGTGAATTTATTTTGTCTCGTTTCTCCAGCGTTAGTAGGACTTGCATTAGCCGCGTCAGACATAGAAGGAATATACTTTTTAACGGAGAAAGTTTTACCGGCCCCAAAAGACAGAGATTTGCTGACAATAGTTGCTGCATTTTCTTTCCGGTTTTTTAGTACCGCTTTGATGAACGCACAATTCCTTTATATTGTAGCGTTCATGTTTAATTTATGTTGCATTTTGATTATTCGTTTTGAATATTTTAATATCTTTTTAATTACAAATGTTAAAAACTTTTATTTCTTTTATAAGTACTATTCACAATTCAAAATTTATGTCTTTGCTGTTGAGTTATATTTAAATACAATTTTGTATATTGGGATAACTGGATTCTTTTGGGGATGCGTTGGAACAGTTTGGATACTAGTGACGACAACCCCAGAAGCTATGGGACATACGATGTATTTGATCTCTGCTATCCTTTTATTTATATGTTTTAGCTTTATTGTGCTTGCTGTAACATTAGTGTGTCGAAACCTAGATTTAACTGCGGATGTTGTCAGGATTCATCAACTTCGACAATATATGCTGCTAGTGAGATATAAAACTTTTGGTTACAAAGTAAAATATCGGTTCGCCATTTCAGTTTTGCCCATTCGCTTTAAATATGGACTGTTTATGAAACTTGATACGGAGTTTTTTAAGTGGTTCTGTTGGTGCATTTGCGAAAGGTCGTTTGACGCTGTATTGATATTTGATAATAAATGAAACGTGTGCTGAAATAACTTAAACTACTGAATCGTTCAATAACATTTTAAAATGTAGTCCTATTAAATTTAGTCTTTTAGTCTGCAAATGTTAAATGCATTGTTGTTAAAAACTGTTGAACTATTCAATAAATATCAGTATATTTGGGTAAAAAGCATTAGTTTTTAATCCGGCTTCCTGCCTTTATTGTTAAAATTTGTAATCAATTTTTAAACGTGAACATAGCACCAAAAATTAGTTTACAGTCAACATTCTATTTATCGTTTTGTTGACAATTAGTCTAGTAGCAGCAGTAAAACAAGCATTCATTTTTGTGAAGTATATGGGTTCAGCAGAGAAACATGTGATAGTATTGTACATGCTTAAAAAAATGTGGGAATGCGAAATAATTGTAATTATAAGTCGATTTTTTCTATCTAGAATGCAGGTGCGATGAAAATTATTGAAAAAGTTACAATTGATTCAAATGCGAATTTATTGATTATATTAAGTTGCCTGCTTTGGAATGAGAAATTATTCTGGAATGAAAGTTTGTACATAAAATACTGAAAATGAACTTGAACCTCGTTCCTTATCTTCGTTTTTCTGATATCCAATAAAGCACAATTATTTTTCGAATGCATATGAATAATTGGGTGAAATTTTTAAAAATTATGCCATTTTACTTGATAAGAACTGAATTGAATGTATGTTAACTTTTATCTGTATGTGCCTTCGCCATAGAAAGAAGCTTTAACATGCAAGTCCATGTATGCAAATGCAATCATGTTGTCCATGCTTTTAAGAGAAGGTCGAGTAAAACTCTGAAATCTGTCTCACTTCGGTTGACCCAGAAGATCAATAAAAGTAATTGGCCTAGGATCACGCTAAGGATTTTGTATGAAGGATGTTATGCACTTTAATTTATCAAGCAAGTAAACCCATTATGATTGAAAATAGAGTTACTACTAACAGATTGAAAGTTGACGTATGATGAGGCTAGATGTATTTTTACAATATTATTCACTCTATGCAGATTGTCCATGAAAATATATAAATATAAAGGTCAGCATCACTTCATGTTTTTGCAAATTGCTTTAACAAATGAATGAAAACAGCTCTTAGTAATCTCCAGCTCACATTTTTAAATGCTTTATGTATTTACAGCAAGTAGTGAATGCCTTCAATTTATAAGATGCTCGTACTACATACACAGCCGGTGTGATTCCATTCTGTGAGTTGATTAGAGTTTGGCAAGAGCTGTCATTTAAATACAAGCCAGTATATACTTCAACTTACAAGAAATGTATATGAAACACTGTGTTCAATCCTATAATTAATATGCAGCTTACTGAAAGAACGCTTTTGACCTTTGCAAACTTCTGCATCAATAAAATAAGTTTCTATGGAATGCATGTATGGTCCTGTATGCGATGGATAAATTGTGCTCGATAATGCATTTAAAGCACATTTACAGGAAGCATGTTTTTGAATATACATTCTATTAGAAACAAGCGTAAAGAAAAGCACAGATAAACTATATAATTAACATAAACCAATTTAAAGATGTTTTTATGACATTTATGTTGAATAAGTTCAATTATTTTTCGCCCATCACATAATATTTAAACCCGAACATTTCACACAATATATTTATTTCCATAAAAATGCAGTGTCAGTAACTTTTAATGTAGAACTAGCACAATTTTTTTCATCGCGGTAAGGATTTGGGCTCGATATGAAACATAGGATGAAAAAAATTCATAAATTAGACTGAACACGCCAACGATGCATGTCTATTTACGATTACAATCTGCTGTTATGTTTTGCTTGAGTTTGCGTAAATATAATTTGAGGATTATCACTCATACTTATCAAAAATTACCTTCAATATTTTTATCTCATTTGCATGTTGAGAGTTTGTATCGCTTTTAGCTTCTTCATAATGCTGGTGGCACCATTCTGGTGCGCACAACATTTAAAGCTAGCAGTCTTTTTACAACTAGCTAATTAAACATACTCAAAAGGTATAAATTTTCAATTGAAAAGCAATACCAAGAAGTTTATTGTTCGTTTTAATATGACGTTTTTGTGATAATAATAGTTTCGGAAATCTCGGTTGTAGAAAAAAATCACCAGACAAATTATTCTTTTAAAGTTCCTCCAAGCCTGGTTTCAATGATGAAGAAAAAATTTATCTCATTTCCTATCTGTGTAAGCAGCTATCAGTTATTTTTTATAAAAAGCATTTAAATATTTAAAACACGTGCATACATTTCAAGTTAAGTTTATACGCAAATTTTTATTTATTTTATTGCAGGAGCGTCAGACAGAGTTAATTTCTGACAAATAAACTGAACAGCAAGACAATGAGCTACAATCCATGAGACAAGATGAAATCCTGTTTTGCGGTTTGGGAAGTATTCTGACCTAGCGTACATAAAGGCAAGAACTGTTTTGAAAAATTGCTCAATATCAGAGTACATGTCGCTTCCTAGTCTGCAATATAAAAATGATGAGTTACGTGAGCCATTCAATTCTTCATGAAGATTTTACGGATTTTCGTAAATGGTCTTCTATACGTAATTTAAAACCCTAGTATCTGTCAACTCCTAATTTAAAATCTGGTAGAAAACGGAGCAGCTGACATGTTTAGATGACTTATATTATTGGCAAATATGCACCCCAACATATTTTTTCTGTTGAACATCTAATGAGTTAATGAAGTAGTTACGGCACCACGATGTAAGTAGTAGTAACACATTACGTTTTAAAACATTTAAAATTTGGCAAAACTTTGTAATTAAGTTAACTTCAAAATTTTGTTAACTCTAACAAGTTAGGTGCAGAAAATGGGGTATTCAAAACTCCTGTATATATTGCATGATTAACACTATAATTTACTAATAGAAAAGCTTGGTATATTTTCACTATTTTCATTCAACAATATTGGTTAATGAATTTTTGTGCCAGAAAGTCCAAAATTTAAAATAAGAATTAAGGGGGTACTTAAAAGGGTTAGCTTGCTCAACAAAATGTTCAAAATCTTCAATAACGGCACCATAATCAAAAATTAAATGCAGCTCATAATCAGTGTATTTAATGTTGGGAATTACAATCCTAATTATCTCGGTTAATTTTTAACCACACCATGTGTGGTTCCATTGCAGGCATAACCCTCAATTGCAACCTTGTTTTATCTGGGTAAAATTGATATTGGCATTCCTGATAATGTGATCAGTAATGTACTGTTTGCTGGTTTGAATACCAGCCAGTTAATCAATCGTTCGTTAAAGTTGTAGCGTTATTTTGTTAGCGGTAAATTTGTATTCTTTCCTTGCACGTTCATGCACTTTATCGTCTATTCTTTCGTCATGAATGCTGACGTTTGCTGATTCTGAATGCTACTCCAGCCCATATCATCCTGGAAAGATAGAAAATTAAGGTAACCCTTACAAAGCATAAGTGATGTTAAAATATCTAAATTATCTGTCCTGACAAGCATTTGTAAGAATAATCTATTATAAGATGCTGGATAATCACTTGATAACTGTATTTGGTAATATTCTTCAAGTTCCCGTAAAATATGTGAATTTATGTCATGCTTGATTTTTATTCTTTCTGAATTCATTCTTAAAGAATACCAGTAACATGTAACATAATTACTGACAGGAAAAATATCTTGCATGGCAAGTCGTGATTTTAACCAGTTGCAGGTAATGATGGGTTTTTCAAACATTGCAGTATTTTTATTTGGGATTTTTGTCATTAACCAACAGTTGAGTTTCTTACAAACGAGACAGAACTCCGAAGACAGACACAATTGATTTTTCAAAAAATAAGCCTATGCAAAGTAAATAATACCTTGTCAACACAAATATTACACCCATGGGATTCAAATTATTTTTATATAGATGAGAGCTAAATCTAATCTAATATTAGGTGGAATAGGACATCAATATTGTGATATTTGGCATTTACCATACTTATCATACCGTATCATCAATCAAATTATTATACTCGAATCGATTCCGATTTGCGAAATCACCATGAATACAAAGGGCTACCCTAGTATTACCGATGAAGTCCATTAGGCCTGCATACAACAAACCAGTCTTGTAAGCGGACACCTGACTGGATTATTGGTGCATCAGTTATGAACCCCGTAAAGAAAGCTACAATAAAAATTGTGACAGCTACCTTTAGATACACAACAACCATAGCTAATTTTAGCTTAACTTAACCGTTAAGATACGTACCACTTATTGTACCACTGATTTGTTTTGTTATGTGGACAATTAATCTTTTTATTTCATACACATAATTTCAGTCTTAAATGACATACATTTTAGGATCGGATGCTTGTTTTAATCAATATCCGATGATGTTGTCTACTTACTGAATAGCATCTAACTAATTTTTGAACGCTTCGTGCTGAGATACATACCTATTAAAGGTAATATATAAAGTATCACATTCGTATCTGATATTTTCATATTTCTAATCACAAATATTTTGTAGAAATTATTCCTGTAATCATGCTTACCATCCCTTTTGATTGGTATTTTTTTATTGACTGGCAACACGGATTCAATGTGGAATCTACAGTTACAAAACGAATTTGATTCCCTTATTTAAATTTACGTACTACCCTATTTTGCTATGAGACCATATTTAAGAAGTCATTAGAAGAGTTTACGCACCTTTCAATACAGTTAAATTTTGGTTCAGCCTTATACGCCATATTTAAGTGTTCCTCTAAAGATCACCAAGGACGCGTACATGAAATGACTCGATACTTTTCTATTTGTATGTTTATAACTTTTATAGTACTAGCTTAATCATTTTGGGTTTAATTAGTTCTCACTTGGTTAATTTAATTTCACTTATAATAGCTACTATAGCAAATGTATATTTAAATAGTAAAAAATATATTTATCATGCCTTTGAAATTACGTAGTACTGTTCCACCTGATAAACTAAAGCGTAACGATTGATCAAATATTTGTACAATCATAATCAAGAAGTATTGTGTGAATGAGTTGGAATACTAACTTCTGACTAGCTGGATATTAATTTAATATTTACATATTACTGAATGAACCAGTATCTACCCTGATTCCAATTACCACGGCAATAATTTCACTCCTTTGCAATGGATGTCGTTGGTAAGTTCAATGTAATGATTCTACGTGACTCATTTAAATAGTTGAGTATTTGAAAACCAATTCTTGTGCTGCCATTTGAATTTCAGTCAGTTCCCTTTAATTTTTTTAAATTAAGTAATTTTTACGTATTGCACAATGTTGCAAGAATATTGAGCTACGTTATTGTTGGTAATTTGTTATATACAATGAGATATATTATTTGAGGCATAACATGTCACGATGGTAAAGAATTCTATCTGTGTTTGTATTAAACTTTCTTCATAATAATAATTAATAGTTTTAAGTTTACATTGGTAATTATAAGTAAAGAAAAGAAGAATTAATAAGGATCCATCAATATTTGAAAACTAAGATATGACAAATAGTTGTCTGTTTAAATGTTCATTTCACACTTTACTTTTAATTCGCATACACCTTTGGCATAATCGATTATTTATGCATTAACTCTTTAGAAACTAAATTTTTCACAAAACAACTTATGTTAGATTATTATTATGTTATAATTATTATTATTATGTTAAAGTAACCCAAGATAATTGATCTTGTTGATAGGCGTGTAATTTTTAGCTGTAGTTAAGAAACTATAAGCATTTTAAATAAAAATAATAATGTCATGTTTATGCTATTAAATATTTTTTTTAATTTGTAAATAATAAATATATGTGCTTGTTGTAAGATTTACACATAAGCTATATTCAAAATGCCTATGATCCTTCGTTTCATCTCTACATTTTAGAAACACAGATTTTTTATTTATCTAAGAGTTAAATTAGTTATTCTATTCAGGTTGCATCAGCACCATAAATTTGATTCCATACATTGCTGTATGGAAAACGTATGTAGCAAATATTTTCATACTAAACACTTACGATTCAATCCTAATCTGGATGATTACTCCATCATTTTCAGCAACCATCCAAATATTCTTACTTTCAAGTTGTAAATTGCAGTGAGATGATGATATGAACATGGGAATCGCTCATTTTGGATGTCATCTTACTGGTAAGTCGTGCAGAGCTATGATAAGGGAAATGTGGAGAAATGGATGGAGTTCTGAAGGATGATACCTGTCACAAAGTAAAACCAAGTTCTTCAAAAAACACTCTGACGATTCCTATTTCAAAATTCTTCATTTTTGCATCTTTTTAACCAAATATATTGTAGAGATGTGATTTGACCACAGCTTAAAAATAGTTTTTTTCGCAGGCCAGGATTCATCGCCCACAAAACAGCGGAGGGAACTCTATAAAGTTTTGTATTCGATAACTGTTCGCTTTGTCATAACCAAATTAACTAAGCAAATCAAAATTGCTGGTCCAAACTTATTCTTTATATTTAAAATGAGATTTTGATTGTTAGGAAAATGTGACAGTTATTGTTTTCACAGCAAATGTTAAAAATGCTTGACATGAGAGAAGCTAGAGACACCAGATAATTTATTAACTTATTTGAATATATGCTTTTTTGGTACAGAGATGGCTAATGGCCATCAATACATCATTGATTTTGATATTCGTCACCATATCATCATTTTAACCAGTTGATTTTTGACGCAGTGGTTGCCTCTGAAAACACTTTTGAATGAACTTAATTGATGACTGCGAATGTAAATAGAGAAAACCCAACTTTATCAGTTCATTTATTTTCCCTCCGACTGCATTGGGTTAAATCTATACTAAAAATACTCTATTTCTCTCCGTACGCATCATTTCCACATCAGAAATATTTTTGGATTAATTTATAATCTACTGCTTTAAATGCTTTTTAAAATTGAAGTCAAATTTCTTTCTTTACGTTTGGTATTTTTATCTTTTGTGCATAAAATGTCTCATTTATATCCCAGTATTTAGAAATGGCACACGTTTTACATTTCAATCGCATTGGACATTCGAATGTTTTATTGTTTTTAGTTAAGTTACTGGGAAGTTTATGAAGGTCAACTTATACCTAAACATAAACGAGTGATGGTAACAAAAAACCGCTTACGAGAGAATATCATGTTCATTAAAAGAACAAGTAGTCAAATTTATTGCAAATAATTACATACATATATAAATTAAACTCACCATGATTGGTGATAAACGATAATAAATATACCAAGTTTAGATTATAATTGCTGTATAAGGATGCTTGATTCGCCTGAATTATGCACTGTATATGCATTCTCCATCAAACCTAGCTTTTAATATATGAATACATACATAACCGTAATCATATTTAATATTTGATACTAGCACAAGGCAGGTGAATAACTGAGCTTTTTTAGCTTTTAAGATTAAAAAGTTGACCCAAGATCACGAAAAAAGATTTTATAAAAAGCAAAAAATCTTCTTAGCCACACTCAACTTCAGCTTTTGCGTGTTTACATGCAATGCCAATACAGCCCTCTATTTAAAAAATAATTTATATGAAACACAGTGACCAGCCGTGCGCATAGTAAACAGTTCAATGAAAGTAATTCATGGCCTTTGAACTAACGAAGCTGCATCATTTAGGAAACAGTATCATGAACGCAAAATTGGTCATGTACCAAATGCATAAATATTACGTGGTGAGATGAGACTTTTTATTTACACTTTTATGCTACAGTTTTAATATATTTTACCTGCATGTTGCTATAGCGCTGTAGAAATAAATTGCAGGACTAGGTCTCAAAAGTGATTAATTTACACGAATTTTCTATACGGTATAAGTTCGTTCATATATTCCCCCACAGGGCTCATTTTACTTTGCTGTCTATTTATAACAATACGAAAGTTTTAGTAACTATGAAAAAATTACAATGAAATTACTATTTATCATCTCAGTGGAAATACTTTAAATGTATCTGAGTTATCCAAAATAAGTTAATAAACTTGCAATCAAAAGTTGATGTCTGAGTTTTAAAAAGGAAAAGGTCACATGTCAAGATCACAAATAACTACTTGACAATAATGCCATGATTTGATGCTGAATTTAACTTGTGCGTATACAAGATGTCTAATATCAAATTTAGCGTGCCATAAAATATGCTTAACCGACATACAATCAACATACAACAAGAAAATCAAATCTCGTAGTTAGGACACACAATACATACACACGTAGAACGTTTACGACCAAATCCTCCACAACTTCAAATTTAATTTTAGACAGCTTTGTAAGCACCCTTATTGAGACTGTGATAACTTTTAACTCCATGACTCGTAATGACACATGACATGAATAAATTAATAATTTATGTTGGACATGCCATACGTGAGTGGCAAGTTATCAGTGAAACATAACAAACTTCTCTTTATGCAGTTGCTTCAATTTGTTCAATAAGATATCATGGTTTTGCGTTAATCATGGTTTTCGAAAGTTGTACCTAATGAGGATTTCTCTTTAGTAGAATTAATATGGTAAGAGCCTTCATTGCTGCCAACTTGTTTATGTGGATAGTGGAACCTTTCTGGTGCGCACAGGCCATTTAAACTAGTGGAAATTTAAAAAAATTGTGAAATATGTAACGAGATCAAAAATAATTTATATTGGAGCATTCCAGAAGTGCAGTTAAATTTGGGAAGAAAATACTATAGGTATATTGAAATGTTACATTTGTGCTACTTTTGCGTTTTTTGGTACTAATCTTTTCGGAAACCTTGATTATAGAAAAGACCCTGACTATGCAAAAATTTCTACTCTAATTCGGAATTAAAAGTGAAACTAAAATCGGTTCCATTTCAAATTTTGGTAGGTTATAACCTGTATAAAAGGTTTATAGCTTGAACTTACTGAAATTTTGGTATCATGTGTCGATTGTAATATGCATTTCGATAATATACAAGACTTTTTATTTGTTTAATTGAAGGAAAATCGGACGAAAACGCTGAAAGAAATCTCGAATCGCGACAAGTGGCAATCAATGGAGGAGGATTTTCTGGATATTGGAACGCTGCTGTGACTAGGAGAGTACTCAGAGCCGGCAAGAAGTGCTTTTTTATAAAATTATTTAGTAGCTTAGGAAATACTATTTGCTAGCCTACTAAAATAAGAAAGCGTGAAATGTGAGCCATTAAATTAAGGGCAAGGCTTTTGCTGACTTTTTGTACATGTTCTTTCGTAGCTTTTTTTAAGTTGGATTATTTATCTACACTGAATATAACATCTAGTAGAAATAACACTAATTGCAAAGTTTAGATGTCGAGTGTAGTTGGAACTTATTCCCTTGGCTACGGAGTATCTACGGAGTACGGAATTGCTACATGTGTAGACAAAGCTTTTTATTTGTAAAGCCTATTAGTATACAAATTTCGAAAGTTTCAAATTTTAAAATCACTCAAAGTGAATCAAAGTATAATATGGAAGGTTTCACCAACATTCAGTAGTTGAAATACAATTTTTTTTTCCACCCTGTTATTGGTATGTTTATCGTCGGTGATAATATTCTTGCGATAGAAGACGAAAAAGTTAAATGTTGGTATTTGAAGGAGCAATAATATTAGGCTAGAAGCATATAAATTTAAAGGTTTAAAGCCAATTTCTATGCTCAGTTCATAAATTAATAAAATTTTTGATAGCATCAACTGTGTCAATTCAAAATGATAATTGTGACAATTCCAATTTATATTTAAAGGTGTTTGCAAAAAATGTAAGATTTTGGATGCATGGTATGATATTTACATTTTGTTAATCGTTTGGATAAGTAGCAATTTTATTACGAAACGAAAACTAAGCTATAATTATGTTTATGAAGAGAAATATGCACAAAGAGTTAAAACCGTTCAATGCAAGCACAAAACGGCGGGTTCATTTCATTGAAATGTGTCATTAAGTGCCCAAAACAATTAAAATATGTAGTAAAATCGCTTAGCCGCTCAACCATTGCCAAAATAAACCGTTATGGATATTATGTATAGTACTAGTACTAAGTCGTTTATACTTTTAAGTACTAAGTTCATTGCCGTCAGTGCTTCTTTCGAACGATGAATATCTGGACCTTATCTTATCTCCCAACGACTCATTAAGCCTGGGATCAGGAGACATTCCCAGATATACTCACAGGATGCCCTCGAATTATTATTCTGAGCTCTAATGAATAGGCATACAACTAAACCAGAACTAAAGTTCAAACCATTTACAAACGTGCTGATCCTTATATTCGATACGTAATTCTATCAACGATGTTTGAAGAAACCAGTTGTTACAAAAATTCATGATCATTACACTGATAATGTGATCAGTGACAATGTATTTAAAATATTTCGAATGCAAGTCTAAAATAAACTAAAAAGTCGCAGCTGTCGTCCGTGTTTCTGCCAGCTGAGAATTGAGACTTAAATTTGATGCTGCCTCATTCAGCCGTCCAACATACGCAAACGTAATCTCAGGTTGCAAGTGAGACTCCGACGAGCCCGTCTTTTGCAAAATCCACGAGGGATCTAACAGCATAAAAAGGGCAACACTATTACACCCTCAGTATAAATAGAATATTCTTGTCACGCTAAATTTGCCCTTTTAGCAACCTTTATTTAAGAATTAGAACTGTTTACTCTCCGCTTCTTTCAATTAGATCGTTCCGATAAGTCCACGACAACAAACAGAATATTATTTAGATAGAGCCTTTTTGATTCCCCAAGCTGATTATCTTGAAGGATTCATACCTTACTCATTTTACGATTCACGCGACGCAAATTTAATATGTAAAATGTAAGTTTAAAGGATTTGAATATACTCCCTATTATCTTCGTATCTTATCTTAGCACTTTCACCAGGGACTTAACTGGAGGTCACAAATTTTATACAACTGACTTGAAACTACTCGCGCTAGATGCGTAATTAAATTTGCTTTGTAGCTGTAGCTTTGGAATTTTGAAATTTGATTTTTTGGTGGTGTTTAGAAATAACCCATCTTTTATGTTTTACGAATTACGAAAGGAATTCAAATTACAAAATCCCAGAAATAATACGCCACCTATAAAATTTAATTGCGCAACTAACGAGCGTATTTTTAAGTCTGTTTGTCAAAAATTGTGACCTACAGTAAAGTGCCCGCGGAAGGCGTTTTTGACTTTTGTTGCTCTCCTACAGGGAGAGAGTAATATAAAGAGATTTTGCTCGTAAGAAAAATTTCTTGGCATACTTAAGCTTTATCAATAGGCATTTCATTAAGATATACGTATGATATAAGACATCAGTTAAAAAGTATATTTGAAAAACACGAATTAAGTGTAAATCTCAATAGAAAAAATGTTTCGCGAGGCGTAAACTCAATATTGTCGATACTGATAATATGGTCAATGATGTGTTTGGAATCGGTCAATGTCATTTAAGATTTAAATGTTAAACGGAACTGATAATGATAGTTACCTGGACCGAAATATGTATGTCAAAGAGGAGCATTCCAATTTTTTACAATTCTGTCCTGGTTTCACCCAAGTATGAAATTTTCCGCTATGAGTTTGTTGTAAGGTTAATTCAATCCTTTATCCTGTTGTTTATATAATTTTTTTGAGCAATTGTTTTGGCTTCATTAATAATGTAATTGGTGGCCTGTCTCCTGATATTCTAATGTTATGTCTTGGCAGACGTTTAATAGTTTTGTTGATATGTGGATTCAGTCTCGGTTAACAGCAATATATGACCTAATGAGTTTAAAAGTTCGTTAAGAGGAAAATATTTGCTTCACCTTTGTGAATAGGTTTCCACTTAACCTTTAACAATACATTTTGTAAAAAAGTTCACTCCATCTCATCATAACCATAACAACCACATGATATTCCACTTACCTCGAACCAGTCCAGAGTAATGAAAGGCTCGTCGAGGAAGGCAACCCGTTTTTGCGGCATATCACCCTGCAGAACTCGAATTATTGTGTTATGAAAGCACATTGAATATGATTAAGCCATATGCTTGTTTCAACACCTAAAGTTAAAGTTAAAGTTAAAGTTTAAAAAAGTTGCTGAGCTTTGCTAAAAAAGTAGTCTAATCCCAGTTCTAATTTTCAATAACTGCGGAAAAAACATATAGCATGGACGGAAGTGATTAGAATCTGGGTGGTCTCTCAATGAATTTCTAGAAGAAATTTTGCCCAAGCGTAACCCTGAAAACATTTGAGTTTAAATGTTAGTTTCAATTGCACATCTACACAGCAATCTTAACGAATGCACAGTAGGAGTTTTTTACAGTATTCTTTAATATTGTGCCCTCATAACGCAGAAAGTGTGCTTTTATCACATCCACTTTGACGACTAAAATGTTTGCTGGGTATATTATTAGAAAATGAAATGAAAGGTATCAAATATTTTGCCAAATAATTTTACTCTGCATACATTGAATTGCGTCCTATGAACTTGTCTTCATGATGACATTATTTGTAAACGTCAAATTCCATTTGTGTGACAAAATGGTAATTGGATGGAAAATGTAAGTTCTGAAGAGTCAAGAGTGCTTTCAGAAATATCTCCATCTCTCCTAAATGTTGATTTATGTAATCAGGTTTCGTTTTTGCCCATGTGGCAAGGGATCTGCAGACACTTTATATAATATATGGAAATCTTATATTATAATTATATATTGAATCACGTTTCTGTAAATGAATATTGGGATGCAACGTACAAAAAACCTCAACTGTGTTTTAATACGCTTTTCTCATATCAAGAAGTAGTATATTTACGGATGGATTTTTGTTATTTTAAGTGAAGAATGTAGGAATTTTGAGAGACTATTAATTTCCAATATAATGTGTGTCGGTTTGGTGTTCTATATTTGGGTTTTAGAACTTATCCACTCGGAGGTTTTTAACATGTATATACATGCATCCTGTTTTATGCATTTCCGTTAAGTTGTTATTAATTACTTGTTAAAAAATTACTTGTTATTATAACTAAGAAGAATCCTTATGCATGTATGCATTAGGGAGAAGATGTAAAGCTTTGTTAAAATTTGGTTTAAATGTGTAAATCCTCTCTAATCTTTTCAATAGTTTTCTATTATTATTTGTACCACTTGATTATTAATTAAATGCGTCATTGAGTAATCCTCCTGAGTGGAACCTCACCTGCGTGTAACTAATTTTTAAAACAGATTACTTGTTGTTTTTTGCTTATATGATCTTGACGTAATTCAAAGTTTTGTCATAAATAAGTAAAAAGTCATAAATTAATAAATTTCCATAAACTGACTAAAATGGTGGAAAGCAGAAAGCCTTTGTAAGGTTTTATATTTACTAATAAATTTTTCATTACAAGAATGAAGTAGATTAAGGAAAACTTGTACAAATATTTGTATTGTTCCGGCCGTATACGCCCAAGGTCAAATGCTGAAATATCGGCAATAAATACTTACATAATATTACTTATCTTATTTATATAACTTATTAAATATGGAAAATATTCTTCAAATGTACTCAAGGCTGCATCATAATTTAAATTAATTGCTTACATACGCTATTAAAATTTTGAAATACTTCAAATAAACCGAAATTAATACTGACCTGGCTACTTCATCTCAATTCACCTCCCTCCAAAACCGCTCACTGTCTGGAAACAATTTTCCAGCAGTGGATGACAAAATCTTGTCTCACCCGGGCAAGTCATGAAAAACTCTCTGGTAATTGACGGAGTGCTCACCGGCTACAATATGGAGATTGTGGGGAAAACGAAGGGAGACAGCCGGTCACAGTTCCAAAATCTAACTTGTATTCCATGAAAAGTAAATAGCTACTCGCTTCCCTTCCAATCCTTTACTTTTTCTGGATGCCAGCTTATTTGTTTCAACTTTCCAACTTCCAACCAACTTACAGCTGTGTATGGGCTTCCCCTATTCCCAAAAAGTTGCGTATTTCCATAAATATTTTATTCAGTTTTGTTTAAGATTCTATAAGTTCCTGAGTTCTGGAAGGAGGTACTTTTCATATTTTTCGGAATCATCATACACAATATTTATATCTTCAAAGACTTGCTAACATAATCTCTGGTTTATAATTTGATAAAGGCGGGAATTTTATTTTTACAGGCGGCCAGAATCCATTTCCCTAATGTCAGCCATGTGAATTTTATAAACATTTGATTTATCAGCATAATATCCTTGTTCCTCTTAATCCACACATCCTTGTGTATCTTAATACCAATAGAAATATACTAGGCACTTACCCACTATTTTGCATTTTTGATTGTTGGTGCACCAGTTAATTGCACCAAGCATATCGAAATCAGCCAGAAATTGGCAAACTATAAATAAATAATAATTTTAAATTACCTTTGTGCTTGTCATATGCAGTAAAAAACCTGAAAGTTATTTTCTTGTTTTTAAGCATAGCGACTCGTACTTGAGCTTGACCATGCATAATACGAGACATGAATCACTTTTACTTCTCCCTCATCCTATCACTTTCGCTCGCTTGATAAAAGCAACTGAACTTCATGATCCCTAGTTAATAATCACAAATTCCCCATCCCAGTGTGCTCTGTAATTATGGTAAAAGTTGTTTCATTTTTTGTTTCATATTTTCCTATGTGACTATATTTTTGAGTCACTCATTCAAAACTGGAAAAAAAGCGAGTAAAATTCTTTGATGCACAAACGAACATTCTGTTGATTTGAAGTGAACATCTTTTAATAAATATTATACCCATATGCCTCACCATCCTTTTATCAAAGTAGAGCACGATCAATATTTTGTACTCATGCAGGTCCTAAAAGCAATAAATTGATACTTATTTTCCTGAATCATCGCAGAAAAGTAAATAATAATTCTCATTTATACACATCAATACCTGGTGTTTGCTCAATTAAATTGAATATTCCTCCTTCAATTTTTCAAAAGTATTCGTTTCAAACATTTTGATGATAAATAACGACAAAATTCAATTAATGAAATAATTTCAGTAATTGAATTTATAGAATGCATAGTAACAAACCAAACGAGCTTAACGCATTTAATTCAATTTCTTCTTGACAGCGGTGTCAAAAATCACTACTATTAATTAAATACTCTCTTTACTCTACCGATATGGTGAGACAATGGAATCAGATAAATACAAAGTTTTTCCGGTCTGCCTTCTCCATCAAAGTTAGCTTTTTGCATTGCATATGTATGCACATAACTGAATATCTGTATTGAGTAATAGTTAAAAACCATTCTACGTTTTCTTCACCAAGACCAAATAAATGACCTATGACCATGTGATCATGCAAAAAGATAAAGAAAGAGCATCATGTACGTTATAGTAGTATGAACTATTCTCAGGCGATCTCATCTTCAGCATTTGCATGTTTAGACTCAAGAAATATTTTTAGCAGAAACGACTTTTTGTTTCTAAATCTGCAGCTATTTGTAAAATGTTGTGGAATTTGCGTGAATTTAAATAAATTGCAGTTCTAATAGAAAACGGAAATGTCACGTGTGATTTTAATTGTTATACATTTTGCATTGATGAAGCCTGGTGCATTTGATTGATGGATTAAATACGGACCTTAAAATCATTCATTTGATATAAATTCATAAGCTTTTCAAATGATTTGATTTGACCTAGTACCATAAAATATAATGTACGAGGCATTTTAACTACTTTCTAAGCTTATTAGCTCATTCCAATATTTCTGTATACTTTTCACTGATAAAAGTAAGCATTGAACTTTATGATCTACAGATTATCAAAAAAAGATCCCAATGTACTCTTTAATTATGTTGAAAATAGTGTTGTTTGTTTCCATCTTTACTTATTCGTAAATACCTGCATATGCGACTCGATATACTCAAGTCTTCAAGTTCAAATTTATAAAATATAATAATTTCTTTGAATATTTTTATTTTTGAAACATTATTTCTTCATCACAGTGTTATCATTGTAAGCAGTTTATTTTTGCGGAAATGGTTCCCCCCGAAAGACATTCTTCAATGAAATCAATTAATGACTGCATAAGTAAATATAGCAAGCCCCTTTTTATAAGTTATTGTATTTTCGCTTTAAATGGTTTGGAGTAAATCCATATTAAAAATTATTAAAAGAAACTCAGCTCTGTACGAATTCATTCCATGTCAGCAATGTTTTGGATTCGTTTTATTTTAATTCATAATTTACTCCTTTAGACCCTTTTAAATGGAATGTCAAATATCTTTATTTAGATTTGGTATTTTCATCATTTGAACATATCTAAGTCTCATTTTAATCCCAGTATTTAAGAGTGGCACATGCTTTTCATTTAAAATGCATTGGACATTCTAATGCTTTATTCTTTTTAGTTAGCTTACTGAAAAGATTATGAAAGTCAACTTAAAGCTCGAATACATAACTGCTTGTACGAGTGATTGTGGTTAAAAAAACCTCCTTTTGCATTAAATTGTGAATGTGTATAACAGATAGACAAATTTATTGCACTATTTTCATAACCAACCTATATGCAATAAACTCATCATGATTGATGATAAATGATACTAAAGATACCAAGTTTACGATTATAATTGCTGTGTGATAATGCTTATGCACTGTATTTGCATTCTCCATCAAAGTTAGCTTTTAACATATAAACAAATATAACCGTAATCATATTTATTATTTAATACTAATCACAAGGCAGGCGAATAACTGAGCTTCTTATAGCTTTTAGGATAAACAAGTTGATCTATGATCATGAAAAAGATTTTATACGAAGCAATAAATCTTCTAAGCCGCACTCACCTTCATCTTTTGCGTGTTTACATACATGAATCACAGTGTGCAGTCGTGCCCTTAGTAAACATGACTTTTGAACTACGCTGCGTTTATTTAAGAAGCATTTTTTGAATGCGAAATTGGTCATGTACCAAATGAATAAATAATAAGTCATGAGATGAGACCTAAGTCTTAACATTTTATGCTACTTTTTTAATATATTTTACTTGCAAGTTGCCTCAGCACTGCAGAATAAAATAGCAAGACTACGTCTCAAAGAAAATTAATAAATTTAAACGAATTTTCCTAAAGTTATAGTTCTTCAAAGTTCGTTTATATATATTATAGTACATAGCTCATTTTACTTCGCAGTCTATTTATAACACGAAAGTTTTAGTAATTTGTCGAATAAATGATGATAATTTTTTTATCTTATGATCTCAGTGCAATACATTAAATGTATCTGGGTTATCAAAATAAAATATGTGCTTGCATTCAAAAGCCTTTGGATGCGTTTTATGGAACAAAAGGTGTCATGTCAATATCACAGATAACTACTTGAAAATAGTGCCATGATTCGATGCTGAATTTAGACTGGGGCTTATGCAAGCTGTCTAATATTAAATTTAGCGCATCGTTAAAAATGCTTAACTGACATGTAGACCGACGTGCATAATCTAATCTCGTAGTTAGGACACACAATGCATACATATGTAAAAACTCAAACGACCAAATATTCCACAGCTTAAAATTTAATTTTAGACTGCTTTGTATACACCCTGATTGAGATTTTGATAACTTTTAATTCCATGACTATTTATGACACATGACATGACAAAACTTCATAATTTAGGTTGGACACGCCATTCGTGAGTGGCGAGTTATCAGTGGAATATATTAAATCTCTTTCTTCTGCAGTATACTCAGCTTGTTAAATAATTTATCATAGTTGTGCGTCAATCATGCTTATCAAGAGTTACATATAATGAGGACTTTTCTTTCATGTGTTTAATATGTTCAGAGCCTACATCACTTCCAACTTGCTTATATTGGAAATGGCACCTCTCTGGTGCTCACAGGCCATTATTTCTAGTCGAAATTTAAAAATTGTGAAATGGGTAGTGAGATCAAGAATATTTTGCATTGGAATAATATAGAAGTGCAGTTAAATTTGGAAAAAGATAACTACAGGTATATTAAAATATTACATTTGTGCTACTTTTGCGTTTTTTTGATACTTATCTTTTCTGAAATCTTGATCATAGGAGAAACCCCGACTATGGAAAAGTTTGCAATCTAATTCGGAGTGAAACCGAATTTGGACTCATTACAAAACTTGGTGGGCAACAATATGTTTAAAAAATACACATTGAACTCACTGAAATTTTTCTCATGTATCGTTTGCAAAATACATTTTATTAAAATACCTGATTTTTTATTTTTTTTATTGAAGCGGCATCGGACAAAAGCGATGAAGGAAAATGAAGGAGAATATCCTGGCTAATGGATAAAACTGCTGTGGCTAGGGAAGTATTCAGAGCCGGCAAGAAGTCCCTTTTTATTAAATTATTAAGTGGCATAGGAAAATGTATTTGCTAGCCTACTAAAATAAGAAAGGGTGGAATGTGCGCGACTTAATTCAATGTGGGGATTTTGCTAGCTCTTGAAAATGTTCTTTCGTAACCAGTTTTAAGTTTGATTATCCATCTACACAGAATGTAACATCTGGTAGAAATGACATTAATTGCAAAGTTTAGATATCTAGTATTGTTGGAAGGCGTGTGCCATACTACAGCATATTCCTTTGGCTAAGTAGCTACTGAGTACGGAACTACAACATGTGTAAAAGAAGCCACAGCCTATTAGTATACAAATTTAGACAGATTCAAATTTTAAATTATTCAATATGAACCAAAGTTTGATATAGAATGTTTTAACAACAGTTGGGATAGGTAGTCGAAACATTTATGAATCCGCGAATTAAATAATTGGTAATAGCATAATTCATACCTCGTCTACAAAATTTATTTTTTACGAGTGAGGGTAGAAAAATAAATGGTATCATCATACATTCAGTATTTGAATGCTGGGAATAAATGCTCAATAACAAGTTAACAGTACATTAATATAGCTAATTAAAGTTAATGCAGTCATGGCAAGCATTCGATAACTTTAAGAATGTTGTACTATTTTACTAGTTTTTTCATGGTCTCAATAATTAATTTCAAGGTCATTTTACATTAATTACAAATAATAATATCAAAGCAGTTTTGACTCGAATCGATTCACCAAAATTGACTTTTGATAATTGCTTACGAGATTTTGAAAAATCAAGGTAGATTTTTAAAATAAAAAATATGTTTTTATACCTGCTGAGGTGATCCATAAGGTCTAGTAACCTATCACCCACCCTGCGTCGAGATAATTGAACATTTTGTATAATGCTATTATCATCGCCTACAGCTAAACGTGTTCTATTCTTATAAGAAATTGAAATTCTACTACTAGTACAAACATAGTAGTAGTAGTAGTATATATGTATGTTATTATCGGTTGTTGTTGGCTATCCTTGCCTGCTTTGTGATGTTCTCTGTCAGTATTCACCAATTATGGGATATAAGGCACCTTGGAGTGCTGTCTGGTTTTGCAGTAGAAACTCTGCTCACGTTATGCATTATGAATAAGAATTTGTATGGATGAAGGGGATGATCAAGCCCGTATTGTCGTGGTAGAAGAAAAGTTGAATTTGGGTCGTCTATTATTATTTCCCCTCCAATCTCCTCTTGAGGCTCGTCATGTTGTTCACCTTGCTGGTGATGCTTATAGCCTGGTAAATTTATTCAAAATTTGTTATTGTTAAACTTCTTTTTGTTTTGACCTGCCGGTCTTGCAATCAATTGTGTATAAAATAATCTATAACAATGTTTTTATTAGAATATAAAAAGTATTGTTGATACTTAACAACGACCCAGACGGCTGTCACGATCAACAATATTAATGCGGTAACAATCTTGGGGTTCATGATATAAAAATTTGCCAACAATGGACTTTCGGGTATAACTTAACCATGGCTGCATGATGCCTTTTTCTATGTATGCTTTGTATGAGTTTTTATGACATGGATAACTTGTTCTGTATTATGTATTATGCAGTTGTGTTATTCAAAAGTTTAGGTGCATTGCACTTTATTTATTTGTCAGTTTCAAAGTCAAGATATTTTAATGTGACCCATGAATTATGATTCTTCTGAGGTTAAATGTTTGGTATTATGTTTATTATGTTTTATCACGTTGCACTTGCATTTTTGCAACGTTGCAGAATTTGGTCTAATTCCATACTTTAATTAATATTTTGGATGCCATAAAATTGCTCGTTTCAAGTTTTAGAAAACTGTCCTATAACTAAGAAAAGGTTTGGAATGTTAGAACGCGCAGTGATTTTGGTTTTACAAAGTTCTGAGCCACGAAACAGATAGAAATAGGTATGCACAAGGTTTGTTATCTTGTTCTAGAGCATCACCGCAGAAATAGAGTGGTATTATTTAAAATAGTAGGGTTACATATTTTTTTGTAAGGTCTGGTTTTTATATTCGGGAACTAATCTTATCAACCAATTTCTAGCTATTGTATATAGAATTAGGATCAGTTCAAAGAATATTGGTGCATGTTTTTTTCATTTTTAATGAAAAAACCGATAAAACGTTCATTGATAATGTAATCAGTGATAACATTGTAGATGCGTGCTTGGTCATCCTTAAGGGCGCTAATAGTTCTCATTAAACCGTACAGTTCCTAAATGCTACACGTAACATTTAACAATATGACAAATTGTGAGATAGCAATCTATAATTTTATCAAAAGGCTCTGCATTTTTTATTTGAATTCTATTACCCTTCGCCTGCTGGTTGGCCCACATGACAAATACAAATATTGGACTAGATCGTTGTACACATTATTGTATTCAAATCCGTTTCGATTTGCAGTCTCCAGCGCTTCTCAAAGCTGGCGACAGACTCATTTAAAACGCGACATTCTCCATCTCCACGTTGGTCTCGGAGACTAGGCGTTTTGGTTATGAATGCTCCGATGCTTGAATAACGGTGTACTCCAGGATGGCATTGTAGATATGACTGTATTCGAAATTGAGTCGATCTTCTATCACCAGGTCCTTCTGGATCTGTTCATTTCGAATCCTGAATTTATATCCCAGAAATCCTTGAATTTGTAGCAAATGCACTACACTTACTATACTAGAGAGGTGTCTGTGGATTATTATCTTCTTAACGTTACTAGAATGCATACATACACACTTTTTTGTAATGGGATATTTTATTAAGTTGTTTTACTTGATGACTGAGCCATGTTTTTCAAATATGGAACACTGATTGTAATCGAAATGCTACCGTCGCGTAAATACACAATAATTTACAATTAGATGTGCATTGTACATGAAGCGTTTATAAGTACAAAATATCTTATAGAATAGTTATATTGTTTATGCATTAGTTACGACCTATAGGTTTAATTATTATTTTATTGGAAACCCAAATACTCTATGGGGTACAAGACAACAACACAACTCTTTGGGGTAGATCACAACAATTTACAATCATAGAAATTTATAGGATAATACAGGCCGACGGATTTGACTACTACTCTTACTGATGACGTTAATTGTGGACCTGCGGACGTCATATATATTTATGTTGGACAGAATGATGATTGCAATAAAAATGCAGTTTCTTTTTGAATATTCTCGATTGGTCCTAAATGCTTATTTACGTAATCATGTTCTTACGAATGCTAACAGGTCCATTTGGATGGTTTTAATGCTGTTTTGTGTTGCGTATGAAAATGGTTTTCATCTCATATTTTCATAAAATAATTTGTTGAGCCGATATATTAAATCATCGAGCTGTAATTACAAACTACAAGAAGGCGACTCGCGAAATACCTTAACTGTGTTTACTATTCCATTTTCACAGAAACAATTAATGTGTTTACGGATGGATTTCAGTTATATTATTTTAAGTTTAGAATATAGGAATTTTGAGTAAATTAAAACTGCTAACATGATGTAAGTGTTTGGTTTGCTAGGTAAATTTATAACTTGCGTTTTAATCAAATCAACTGAGCTAATTTATAGTTCATATGCTTCGAATTATTTGATGAATATCTTATACTCATAAGATAACCTGTTCTGATAATTAGTAAAATACTTTTTATATGTAAATATGCGTTAATGAGAGCGATGTACAAAGTTTTGAAAAAGGCTCGTTTAAATGTATAAATGCTCCTTTTTATCTTTTTATCCTTTCTCTTATACTATTTGTACCATTAGCTTATCAATTTAATGCGTCATTCCATAATTATCTTGTCTGACGTGTCATCGGTGTGTTTTTTTACAAAAGGTTTAAAACATTATTTCTTCTTTTGGTTAAATATGATCTAGATGTAATTAAAAGCTAAACTAAATGAAAATAAAATGGGAGTTTTAAAAAGTTTATTTTTTGGTAATTCCTTCGAGAAGACTCATAAGTTATCATATTATCATATATTGAAGTAAATTGTGGAAAGCGGAAAGGCTTTGTAAGATTTTACGTTCACTAATAAATTGACAAGAGATTTTGGCCCAGTAAAAGTCTCGAAAGCGCCACTTTAGTTTTTTTCCTCCAAATCCGAAATTTTTAGGAGGAAATGATCCAAGATGAAATTCCACCTCTTAGAAGTTAATTACCTCCTTAAACTTTTTTTATCATATTTCAGCAGCATATTCCAAACAAATTTGGATTTGGAGGAAGATGATCTGAAATTGGTGGATTTCATTTTATTTTGATGGGGCAAAAACTTTTTCCTATTTTTGTATGTGGGTTATAAACAAAACAGATTAGCGATCACTTTTATTGCAGTATTCTGCGAATACGAAAACATTGCTGTAATCATTTGTTAATGCTACTGTCACGGATCGTATTTTGCTGTTGCATATCTAACTCTGATGCTCAGCTATGAATCTATCTTATGCTCAGACTCCTGCCGTGACTTCTATGCATAAATACTTGTGGTGAGAGGATGTAGCTCAAATCAAAGGTTGGGGTGAAGCGAGATCAAGAATTAGGAGAGAGAGCAAATCTTTATTTAGTGCTTAGCTATTCATTCCCATTTCAGGTCTGAAGATAAATCGTAGAAGACATTGATATTTTTAGAGGCATTCATACAATTCATACAAGCATTCAAGTAACGATAATTATTGGAAGGGATTTCGTATTATTAGATTATCCAATTGAGTGTAGCTTAACTATTCTTAATAGATTTTCGAGACTTCGACTGGCGACAGAGTCGTTATCAGTCCATGAAGGAAGTCTTATCACTAAAGCTAATTTAGCATCATTTGCATAAACATTGAATCAAAAGAGGAGGAAATATTCTTCTACAGCTTCGCTACATTTTATATGTGACACTACATGTCACATTTAAGATTCAATAAATAATTTACCCGTAAAAAGAGAAAAAATGATAACTTTTCCTAGCTCCATAAAATAGAGAGCAAAACATTATTTAGGAACCTTGTATTTACAGTTTTAAAATAATTTTGAAAGCAAAATCTCAATTTTAAGACGTAAAATTTCTTAGGTGAATATTTTTCATCTAAAAATTGTTTGTACAAAAATTTCCTGATATGTTTCATCAGTCGATAATAAATAATATTATACGATTCAAATTGTATGTGCTGTTAGCATTTCATTTGAGGAGCTTTGACTGAAATGAAATGGGTGCAAAATTTGATTTAAAATAAACCGGCTTCATTTCTAGTTTCCCCCTGATCAGTGCGGCGGCCGCAACTCTCCTAAGGATTCTAAAAGCTGCAAAAATTAATGAATTTCGACAAATCTCAGGGTAATACACAAATAGTTGGGGGAAGCGGTTTTAAATGAACTTATATTATTCGGAATAGTCATGCAAAATTCATAAAAAAAGATTTCTGTGTTATTGAAAATAAATAGGGAGAATGTGGATACTCGGTGCATGTTTTTATTCACTTTTATCTGCATGTGCATTCTCAATAGAAATAGATCTAAGCACAATAATGTTTTCATGCCTTTAAGATAAAGCTGATTGAAAATCTGAAAGCAGATATTCTTGTTTGACCTGAAAAATCAATAAAAATTATTGACCAAGACTCTTGCAATCACTCAATTTCAGCTTCATTTCCCATATCTTTTATATCTCTATTTGCAGATGCAACAAGTAATAATATCTTTTTAGCATAAATTCGTTGCGTACTAGATGTAATAGTAATTGTATGCTTAGTGGTTCTGATTTGCTCGTCGGAATCTACAATGCAGTTTGAAAGTCCGTTGACATGAAAGTGAATTTGAAATGCTTTGATAACCATAAAAAAATTAGTAAATATCTTAATTTCATACGAGTTTCTTATAATTTTTTCTAGTACTATTGATATCTATCAAAGCACAAATATTTTAAAAATTCATATTTAGAATAATTGAGTATAAAAAAATCAGGTCGTTTTACAATACATCAAATAAATGGAAAAAAATCTGGATATTATTATTCATTTTTATTCTCATAAAAGTGGTTAAAACATAATTTTTTATGTATTTAAATGCAATCATGTTTTTCATGCTCTTGGGTCAACTAAAAATCGGAAATCTTTCTCACTTTGCTTTACAGAGAAGGTCAATAAAAAGTGTACCTAGGATCACGCAAGAGATTTTTATATGGAACTGTTATCTGCTCGCGTAGTCTATACTTTCGTTATGACAAGCGAATAAATTCCATGTGACTGAAATCAGAGTTGTTAATGCCTGGTTTTAAGTTGACGTGCGATGATGTCTGATGCATCTTTATGACATTTTTCACTGTATGCGTGTTCCCTATAAAATAAAAATATAATGATTAAGTTAAGTTCATGGTTTTGCATGATTTTTATGAATGAAAGCAGTTCTAACTTTTTAATGTTTTGTTAACTTATATAATGTAAATAGTAAATGTCTTCCTTCTATATGAACTCCTTTGTAAATATACAGCACGTCTGATTCCATTCAGAAAATTGCTCTGAATTCATATGAGCTGGCATTTCAATACAAGCCAAACTTATTAATAGTTTTTATGAAACAGTCCTTTCGTTAAAATGCAGCTTGATGACAAAATGCTTTTGACCGTCACACATCTTAATCACTCAATTTCAATGGAATGCATGGTTGGTCCTGTGTGTTTGTAAGATGAATAAGTATTACATGATGAGATGCATTAAAAACACATATAAGCCAATCATAATTTTGAATGCGTAGCTTGAGAGGTATATTAAAAAACACAGATGGATCAGACGATTAAAAGCGATTAACTGAAGCACGTGTTCTAATATATTTAAGTTGAATAAATTTATTTTTCTTTTGCCAGTCACATAATATATTTATTCCCATTAATATTCAGTTTTATTTGTTGGTAATGAAGCACAAGGAAAATTTTTAATCTCTGTAGGAATAGGGTCTCGATATGAAACATAAGACGAAACAAATTCAGGTTTCTTATATATCATTTGAGAATCATCACTCATACTCATACTTATCAAATTCATATATATTCAATATATATCTCTCTTGCAGACTCTAAATAGTGTATGAATCGCTTCTAACTTGTTTATAATGCTGGCGGCACCAATCTGTTGCGCACGGAACTTTTTGAATGGGATAACCTTTTTAAATTATGTATTTGCAACTAGTTGAAAGTCTTGAAACATTCCAAAAGTGACTGAAAAGTGAACAGTTTTAGAAGGATATTTCAACAGGTATATTTCAAAAATTAGGTTTGTGCTACTGTGAGGTTTTTTGATAGTATTTTCTGAAATTGTGATTCAAGAATAAACAACCAAACTGTTTACACCTGGGAATGTCATTTCTCAACCTGGACTCAATCATGAAATCAAAATTGATCTAAGTCTTAATCTGTGTAAGCAACCATCTGTGTAATTTTTATAATAATAAGCATTGGATATCTTTTATACGTTCCGGTGCATATACTTTAAATTAAGTTTATATGATAATTTTCAATTGTTTGATTGCAGGATCGAATATTAAAGCAGAAAAAAGGAGTCACAATGCATCAGGTTAAGGAGCAATGCGGCTTTGCAGTTCTGGAAGCATTTCGACCTGGTGAAATTAAAGGCAAGTACTGTTTCAGTAGAGTTTCCCGATTTCAGAGTACATACTCCGTAGCCTGCAAGCTGAAGTTTTTGTGTAACGTGAGCTATTTCACATGAAGATTTTGTAGATGTGCTTTAGTAAATGCTGTTCTGTAATCAATTTAAAAGCTGGCTATTTGTCAACACATAATTTAAATCTGAAAGAAATCAGACCGATTTCTAAATTTAGGTGACCTTAAATATTGGTGGATATGTGCATAATATAATATTAGGTTTCATTGGAAATATCGTCAATTCTAAAAACGTATTAGCGCGGCGTAGACTTGATATCGGTGTTACTGATAATTTGATGACAGATGATGATAGAGGTTTTGATGCCTTGTCTACTATTTAAGATTTAAAAGTCAAACGGTACTGACAATGACAACATGATTTTTTGCATCAAATAAAATAAATTAAAAATAAGCATGTTTGATGCACATTAAAATTAACCTTTATCTTTATGTGCCTTCTCCATATAAATGGGTTAAAAAATATATGTACAAATGCAATCATGCTGTTCATGTTTTTGAGACATGGCGGAGTAACACTCTGAAAGCTCTCCTAATTTGGTTCACACAGCAGATCAATAAAAATTGTTGACCTAAGATCCCGCAAACGTTTTTTGTATGAAGCATTTACCTCTTCGCATGCAATCTCAGCTTCATTCAAAGATTTTTTTATGTAACTTCACTTCAAAAATTATGATTTCTCTGTTTAAATGAATCTTTACTGTGCTATGGTAAAAGTGTAATAGTATATATTAAACTGTCTGCCTTTAAGATTTGCTGATTAATAGTCACAACGTGATTGTTGACTGGCAGATATACAATACGTTTTCTATGATATTTATATTGAATCTATATTCTTTAATTTTCTCAAGTTACATAATACGTATATAGGTCAAAGCTTTTCTGTTTTAAATTGCCATAAGAATTCAGTGTCATATTTTAACATTACCACTGGAACAACTTGTTTTTTATCTTGGTAAAAATCGTGGCTCGATATGACATAATATGACGCAAGTCCATAACTTTAATGAGCACCCATACATGAATGGTAATGTGTCATAGCAATCTACATTTTTTAGTTTTATCGTTTTGCCACAGACGTCACAGATTTGTGAATCAACATTCAAACTTATTAAAAACTAAAATCAACATTTCTCACTCTGGCAATTACATGCTGAAAGTATAAGTCGCTTTTAACTAGTACATATTACTTGTGGCACCATTTTGGTGCACACATTACATTATAACTAGCAAAATTTGAAATTATACGTATTTACAACAATCGAATTGAAAAAATTGAAAATCTATGACAGCGAAGTTTGTATTATTAAACAATTCTAACAGGTATATTTTAAAACTTCGTTTGTGGTACTGTAAATTTTCATTATATTATTAATTTCTAAAATTATGATTGCAGAAAAAACCAGTTGAGCTACTAGTTACGCCTAGGAAAGGCGTTCCTCAATTCGGACCCAATGATGAAGAAAAAACTGTATTTTATCCTTGTATGTTGCCATCCGTAAAACATTTTCATAAAAGCATTTAATTTCGCTTAAAGGTGATGTATATAATTGTAATCAAATTCATCTAAAGTTTTTTTGATTGATTTGATTGATTGCAGAGACGTCGGACAAAACTGGCCTCTGACAACAAAAACTCAAGACAGGACAAGGAAACACAACATATCAGGAATGGTTTGGAAAGAATTTTGACATACTGTACTTATAGGCAAGAAGTTATTTTTAGTAAATTTGCTCAATATCAGAAAAGATGCTAGCCTGCAATATGAAGATAACGTACAATTTGAGAACTGCAAACCTTAGAAATTTTTTAGTGATTATGTGAATGGTCATCTGTAATCTACTCCAAATGCCGAAAACCGTCAATTCAAATCTATTTTTTTAGAAAATCACACTAACAATGCGGATAGATGTGACTGATGTGAGTAGTAAGCAGTATCCGTAAACATAAGACATAATCCCCTATTCTGCTAAATTCTGATAGAGTAAAAATAGTAGTTACATGACTAAAACTGTAATTTATGTTCGGGTATGTAGAATTAAAATATGACCGTGACTACACATATTATCCCCCGGTATAGAAGTCGCAAATGTACTTAAATATTAAAGGAGATACACCGAACCCATATTAAATGTATCTAAGCGGAAGCCTAAAAAGGAAGATGTCGCAAATACTGTTGTCGAATCTCTTGGACAAAACGACGAATGAAAAGCACCACGATTAAATGCCTTCCTTGCAAAATTTGCCGCTGTCTTGAAATATATGATGGTTTTAGTGCCATCATACGGTGGGATAAAAACTAGTTATTGCTTTATGGTTACGATAGAAAATTTTTGTTTTTCTAAACGAAAACACGGCAAGCATGTTTATTATTAAATTTATCACTCTGAAAATTGTATTAGCTTATAGGTTAACTTTACTTTACTTTACTTATTATGATGATAACTTTTATAATAGGTAAATATTTTTAAGAACTTCCCTGCAGATAAAATTATTCTTTACAAGCCATATAAACAGGTCTTTGGGACCCAAAAAACCTAAAATACTTAAAAAGGAAGTGTAAATTTCAGCTCGCATACACGCAAATCATTTTGCATTCGTTGCAAATATGAATAGTGAAAATATTCGACTCCTATTTTAACATTCCTGATATTAATTGACCATCAATAATCGCCAGGATGCGTTCTGGTTTTATTATTGCGAGTAAATGTTTGCTAACTTCATTAGTTCAGAATTTGTTGGAATTCTCTATGATATAAGCTTGAACTATAAACTGCTATATAAAGTTAGATAATCTAGATAATCCCTCATAACATTTTGATGCGGAAATTAGAGCTGTATATTCCGGCAAATTTTATTTTAATTAGTAGTAGTAGTAGTAGTATAGCTTTATTATGTTTAAAAAGGCCACAGCCTATACATAATATAAAGATTTACAGACAATTTCGGGTGACTTCCGTCATCAAATAAATAATTTTCATAAACTTTAACATCAAAAAACAATTTATGATTCTTACAGATTACAGTTACAAAGGTGTTTTTGATCATTTCCTTATTTCATAATTTGAGGATTGCTTCAAAATTTACCAACTTACCATACTTATATGTAGTTATCATTTACATTTTCGTTTTTCGTAGATCATAAGTTACATTTTATGTTTCAAAATTTTTAATGTCAGACTGCAAAGCGATATCACAAACATTTGGTCTGATTAAGATATTATTATTCCTGATTACATAGCGATTTTGCATACATACACTCCCTATTATCCATATTGCATAAACTTGGTATACATATCATCATTTTTCATTTCAATCTTTTATATATAAATTTGCTTTATTTCGAATTTTCCAAACTCATAAGGTTTACTTTTCAGTTGTTGAGCTATTTCTTTTCTTCGAGGGTGATGTGCTGTGGGTGGATATTACAGGTAGACTTTCGAAATCCGTGTGGTGGTAGAACGTTCCTTTAATAACTAGGCCTTTAATAATCTTGAAATTGAAAATCTTCCATTTTCTCTCTCAGCTCCTTTGCTTTTAGTCTGATCTTTTTCTTGATTTGTCTGAGCTCATAAGGCATGTTTTTACTTAAAAAGGTACCCTTTGGCAGACTAGACTGGTTTTTTAGGACTGCGTGTCTTTTGGATTGATCCTCCCAGTAAACTCTAATCGCTCGTGGTCCATAAGCATTTTTGCTGATTCTCTCTGCAGTTGTACAAGGGGCCGTCATTTTCAGTGAAGAGCTAATAAGCGCGTCGACTTTAGATTTTGTCT
>JAQIXW010000260.1:0-36844 GCA_034700685.1 Willowsia buskii
TTAGGTATACGATGTGCCAAGAGGAGCGTGTCTGTTGGTAAGCCAGAGTTTAGTTACGTGGTAAGAATGAACTGCACAACCTTTGCTAACCGTTGTCTTTTAGACTAATCTCCAGCAGGAGTTATACTGATTAGCTCATTTTTTGAATCTCTGGTTTATCCTAATCATATTCATTGCATTAAATTAAAATCATCAAGTAGAAAAACTTATACAAGAACGACATACCGACAAAAACTTGCAAAACTTTGGGGCAACTTGCGAATGATGCCTTTCCATCAACATTCTTCTAATCCGCTCAATGGGAAACCAAAGTATTAAAATAATGCGTAAAATAACGAACAATTGATAAGCTATCTTCAGTAGTAAATAGTGCACATCAAAATATGTAGCTGTTTGCATATAAATACTAATTGTAAAAGAAAATCTGCAATTAAAAAGAAAAGAAAATCTAAGAGGTGGCAAAGTACCATGTCGATAGGAAAGCACTAGGCATCAACTTTTGTGAGGACTTGCGGAGCTGTAAAACAACACAGTCAGATAGCTTCGTTCGTTCCGTTCGTTTCTCAAATTATTGCAAAAAAATCAACCAATTACATATTTCATATAGAACTGTAATCCGATTGCCATAATATTCAAATATTCAATATTACATTGTTTTTTCTTCTTTGTTTTGTCATATTGCTAGATTATTAATATTTCATTGATTGAATTTTTGTGAAAAGTATCACACTTATTGTGTTGAACTTTTTGCCACTTTTTCACTTCCTCCTGTTCCACAAATATGCAGATTACTGGTACAGGTTCAGTTTTTAATAGTTTCATTGACATGGTTTAGTGACTATTGCGTCACTGTCGCATAAAGTAGCTGTCATACGATTTCCTACACCCAACATAACTAATAATTCGATAATCGCCAATGATTACTTTGTTTAAGTTACTGGGGACAGCCTCCTAATATATTTATTGCGTGTTTTCTATCAGCAATATCAGTATGAAATATTGAACGAAGCGTTTGTGTCACGTTTTTTTATTCATTTCGAGTGCAATAGACTCCTTTTTACTGAGACAAGACCCAAGAGAAATTTACGTACATGACCAATGACCATCAACATAGTATGAATCGATCATCATGCAAATTTTATGGTAGCCACAACATACTGACCTTAGAGCAGTTCATTCATACATAGTTCATGTTTCATATGACGATAAGAAATAATTATTGACGAATTATGTCTTGGTATGAAAAGTAGTACACACATACAAGGATTGATGATGAGCATTTTTGTCGTAATTATAACAAAACAGAGGAAGTTTTAACCAGATTTGACAGCTGTAAACATCGCCAATTTATCAATAAAAAAATTCTTTATCCAACGGGAAATATCAATGAGGTTCAAAAATTTTGTTGGCGTCTACAAGTCATTGATTGATACAGACTCACAATGCACGTATTGGTAATTTCATGAGTATTAGATCTCAAGCGATTAAGAAGCCTGTATAGCATAAAGCAAAAGTATGGCATGATTTTTTGGAGAGAAAAATAGCGAATAATAATTTGTATGAATACCTATGCATTACAATCAATTATAAATGTTCAGCCATGTCCATGCCATGTATTAATAATAAAAGATACATTGCATAATGTAATTGATTTATGGGACGTGATGTGGGAACAAAGAGGAATCGTAGAGCCAAGAAGAAGCTGTCTATAATTTCGTCTGTAACAAAGAATCACGATTTACTAGACCACTTCAGGGAGAGGGTGTGAGTGTTGCATGCGTATAGCTTAGAACCAGGGAAAGAAGAAGGCAAAAGTGCTTTTGGTTATTAGTTGAAGACCTTGATTATTAGAGTATGCAAAAAAAAATTCGTACGTAATGTAACATTTTATACGTACATAATATTTTATAAGCAGAGATCATTCCTCCAATTTCAATACGATACCGAAATACGTCAGCAGAAGGAACGTTGATCAGTTTTTTGATATTTAAAACAAAAGGAGCTCCGCTTATCATGGATGATCCATGCGGGCAGCACTATTGTTTCAGCTGCTGGTGCTGATGGGAAGGAGAAGACAAGACGGATGGTCTCCCAAAAATTATTACATAGATCGAAAAACCTCTTAAAATTCTGCATTGGACCAAAAAATCAACCGACGAAGGCGAGGCAGTCACCAGAATAACAAAAAGTTTGCTTGCAATCCAGACTCAGATTCAGAAGCAACATTGTTCTTGCTCTTTCAACATCACTTTTCGATGAAACTGTGCCTCCTCTTGCTGTTTCTGGTTTTGCTCGAGAGAAACTATTTATGCATAAAAAAGAAGACATTTCTTCTAGTGGTTTTGTGGGAAGGAAAAGTGGTTCATGAGGATAGATAGGTCAATAGATACACAAACCTCCGCAGCATCATGGATTGTGAAAAGGCTGACACTAGCATGCTACCGAAAAGAAGAGACTTTGCGTATGATGACGGAAGCAATTGTTATCAGGTCAGAATGTCACGTATGCACTTTTGCAAAGATTCAATCAATTCATAATATGACATTTTCAGGGATCATTCATGTATTTGGTGCTGTGTAAGTATTGCTTTTCGTGTATTTCTAGATTGTCGCAGCCTTAGTTGTTTGTTATGTGTGCATTAGTGGGGGCAACGTGTCTGGCTTCACCTCATCTGCAATCCCATCAATGCGACAAATGTCATACAGAATTGACAGGATTTGTAACTCATCGACGGGCTATAGAAATGTCAGCTTAAGTGGCCCCAAGGTTGCAATAGGAATTCCAGCATTGATGGTAAATATGGACTCTAATAGTTCCGATGGGGCTCTTGATGCAATGGCCGATAGTGTGGAGTGTAAAACCGTAACAGTAGAAAATATCAATGAATTCCACAATATAACCGATACGCAAGCTTCGTGGATAGGTACTATTTACTATGTGCTCAAATTTGTCATCAATCCAAACATTCCAAATCGGAATCCAATACGAATCAGCAATTCATTTTCTTTCATTAGGTGGATTAGCCCCGCTAGGTGCTTTCTTCGGAAGCTTAGGAGCCTCCATTTCTGTTAAAGCGGTTGGACCAAAAGGATCTATTCTCTTTTTTGCCTGTCCTTTGTTTCTGGTTTCATGGATAACAACAGCGCTGGCTCAATCCGTTTTTATTGTATACTTTGCTAGATTTATGGGTAATCAAAACTGAGAAACGACATGCATTTTAAAAATCGTTATTCTTATTCTGATGCGCAATACAGTCTCATTGGTTTTTTTTAGGTGGAATTGCCTTAGGATTAACTGTCTCTTCCTCACCATTGTACATAATGGATACGGCTAGTATAAATTTGAGAGGACCGTTAGGAACTCTAACTCAGGTAATCACAAACTTAGCTAACAAGTATTACCCACTAATACTAAGCCAGCTTTGTTTAAGATAGGTGTGCTTATTGAAATGAAATGACTTTTCCTTATTGCTTTCGTTGCAGTTTCTGTTCACATTTGGAGTACTGATGAGTTTCATCCTTGGGAGTTTTCTCAACTGGAGACAGCTTGCATGGACAAGCTCAGCAGTGGTTGTACCAGGGATCTTTATGCTCATGCTTATTCCTGAATCTCCTGTTTGGCTCCTCTCAAAACATCGAATGGAAGAAACAGAATATGCGTTTAATAAAATGCATGGCAAGTCGGCAGACTTCAAGTTTTTCCTCGAAAGCAATTATGAAGCTCATACGGATGTAAATCAGAATACCGATGAAGATGAGAGATCTGGAATATCTTTCTTGTGGAAACTTAACAAAGCAGAGCGCAAAAGCTGTATTGTTGCATTTTCCCTGTGCATTTTTCAACAACTTTGCGGCATCAACGGAATCAACTACTACACGCTTTCAATTTTCAAGGCGGCTGCAGAGGGATCCGCAGTTTTTGTTCTTAACGGTCATGTCTCTTCGATTATTGTGGCGGCAGTGTTTTGCTTGGCTACATTTCCAAGTTATGTCTTGATTGAAAGATGTGGAAGAAAACTTTTACTATTGAGTTCCATAGTGTTGATGATCATCTCATCGGCAGGTAAATATTTTTTGCTTAAACCTGCTAATAAGTAAATACTTAACACGTTACAACACGAAATTAATTTTTTAAAAAATTTTTCATCTCATTGGCAGGGCTTGGGACTTATTTTTACATAAAGGAAAGTGTAGAAGACTCTGGAGCGTTTCGAATGATCCCACTTGTCTGTCTCATCACATTTGTATTGGCATTCTCTTCAGGTTTTGGGCCAATTTTGTATATTTTAGTGGCAGAAATACTGTCTGCAGAAATTCGGCCAATTTTCAGTCCTTTGGCTGTAGGTGTCAACTGGGTGGCGGTTTTTGGCGTTACAAAAACATTCCCTGATCTCATTGCTATTACTGGAATTCATGGTGCTTTCTGGTTATACGCTTGTCTGTCTGTGTTTGGACTGATCTTTGTCATATTTTGTGTTCCTGAAACGAAAGGAAAAACTGAGAAAGAAATTGAAAAATATTTTTGGTAAAGTTCTGAAAGTTTCCCATTCTTATAAAATTTCAAATGCGAGTGTGTGGAAAACTTTAGAGAAACACGATGTGCCTGAATATTACGATATATGATTAATTTTATGGTAGCACAAGACTACGAAACAATGATCTTGCATATTATGCCCTTTTGTCAAAGAAGCATTTCTTCAACTGAACTGAATCAATGAGTATGGGGAGATGAATGTTATGCATGTTTGAAATGTGTATAGTCATAATATATTTTAACGATAAATTGTTCAATTATTGTTTACATAAATATATAATGTAGTAATTGTGAATAAACCAAGTCCGCCGTTTGTAAATCTTGTTATGTCAATAAGTCATTATCATCACATGTGGCACAAATTCTTTAACGCATTATTAACGCTGACAGAATACACCACACAGCGACCACTCCTTCAACACATGCCGAAGAAAGCGTTTGTTTAATGCACTTTATTCTGTTTTGGCATTTATTATAGGGGCTATTATTATAAGGATTATCAACTATAGCGCATAACATAATCCACTATCCATGAGATTATTCACATTATTATGAAAGGATGGTGTATACAGAAAGATGTGCTAATTAATGCTGCAAATTTTGACCAATGAGTGGTAATTTTATAGTCAGTGAAAACAACCAGGTGATGAAATTCTAAAACGTTAAGTTAGGTCATAGCCATAACCTTTCAAAAAATTATCACCAGGCAGAACTGTTACTGTAAAATTATCATAGGTCATTTCATTTCGCACTAGTTCGTTGTTCACATGCATTTCACGTGAAAGAGAATGTTGACTAGAAATGAAATCGTTGCTGGCATGTTAGTAAGCTATCCGGAAATAACAATATTTATCTGCCTTCCTTTCGGGAATTTCAGACATATAATTCATACGAGTACCATAATCCTTACTTAACCATAATATGCTGAATACAAAATGCAATGCAATAGTAAAATTTTCACCGGGACGCCCGACAAATCAGAAAAACATAGAGGAAGATGGTTGGTCAAAGATCTGGAGTTTTATATTATTATCTTTTTTATTTCCGATTGTGAATTAATGACATATCATGTACAAGGGGCAACATGAAACTATCCAGTGGTGGTCATTACTTCATTTACTTGATAAGAATAATTTGTTTGCTACCACTTGTTTTACTCTCCATTGTATGTTGTAAATTTTTTACTTGAACTCTGAACATGCAATAATTACTTCCTATAAAGGTGTGAAATTTGTGTTCATTGGACCAATTTTCAATGGGACTTGCATGCAAGATTAACTTGATGTCTTTGTGTTGTAGATGAAGAGGCGTAAAATTGCTGTAAGCCAAAAGCACATGGAATTTTTCGTACACCACTTATTAATTTGAATTTGAAGAGAACTAATTTATTTTATACATTATTCATTCATGCCGAAAATGCATGTGAAGTTTCTGAAGTGGGGATACAGCGATACTAGAGAATCCGCAACTTTGAACTTGAAATCATCACATGTTGCCGAAAGTTTGTACTCGGAACAATTATTGAAATGATAATTCACATTATAACTAGTTTAAACCCGTGAACATGAGTACCTAATATGAAACAAATTTACAGGGATGTCAAACTAATCGAGTATTTAAAGTATTTGTTCCGCAACTTTGTACACAAATCTATTGCATGATATTCACTTTCAGTGTTAGTAAAACGGCTTTTTACACGTATTAGGAAACTCATTAATCCACGCAAGCTCTCAATTCCGAAAAATGATGTTCATTCGAATTCAAGATCATTGACATTGATTTAAAAAATGTGCCCAATGCTAGCTTTAGTTTTAGTCAAAAACAAAGATACAACATAGAATTCCCACAATTCAGAGATTCAAATACGAGTAGCGAGGTTGATAAAACTTGAATTCCAGAGAAGTCAGATATACAATTTCAGTAAGCAGATTCGCAATAACATTTCATATCGTGATATCATGTTCAACTCCACTTCATTCCTTATTCTCTTTCCTGCTTCCAAGTATTAAAGCTGATTTCCAGCTCACGTGTTTCAACTCAGGGTTACAATTTACAATTACACATTAGGTAGTTCATCCTTGTCATTCAAAATCAATTAAGTAGAGAGCCAATTTGATAATTGTGTTGCATTGACTGCTAACGTTGACTGTTGATTGATAAGTGTGTATTTCGTGTATGAGATGAAAGTTGTATTATTGAATGACTTAAAAAATAAAACTGGGAATTATCCGGATAGAATTCCTATTGTCACTGACTGTCACATCCAAAGTGTCAATATTATTGCAATTTTGAATGAAACAAACGAGTAAATCAACGGCTCGAAGTTCACGGTACTTCAGCATGTTCAAGTACTTACACATAAAATAGGTACAGATGTTTACATTCTTATCATTTTGCATGAGAATTTGGATGGTTGGTCATGGCTCATACTGAAAACATTATTTCATGCAACATTAATATGTGTTTTATAATGCGATTGTCAAATGATAATTGATCTACAAAGCTAAATACTTTCCTAGAAAACTTATATGTCATACGTCGCGCGATTTTAAGAATACGTGGTAAAATGTGCTCATTGCTGATGTACATCTTTTCAACTGAAATGGCTATTTGAAACTATACGTAAATCGATATACACCTTTCATCCTTAGCCTTTGTCAAGCGAAACAAAATTTAGAGTAGAACACCTAATCACAATCAGTATTAAGTCGTAGTAATATATTTGGCAATGCGTATTATTACTTTCCTTATTTACTCTGTACCTATAATTTTAATCTTTCTGCTAACATTACAAAATTTGTATGCTTCACAAAACTGTGTTCACTGCCCCTACTAAACTAAACATTCCCCTTATCAAATGCATCAGTTTGCTTAAAAACTGTCAGTTGCCAACTGAGCACTGTCGACTAGTGCATGAAAGCAGTTTACGGGGAAGACAATTAGTAACAGAAAAGTAAGTCTTTTTGCAAATGCAGTTTAATAGCCATCTAGAAAGGAACAAGTTAGACATTACGTTTCAGAGGTCGTTTCAGCCTAGTAACTGGAGAAGGAATCAAGCGCGAAAAATTTGGTTTATAGTACTGAGAATACCTGTCATCTTAAGGTAAGGCATCGTTTAAAAATCTAAAAATTGTTATACATACAAACTTATATAAACCTACAAACAACTACTACTTCATGAAAAAATGCAGCATACATTTATCCACATGCTATATATACGCTATGTTATATGGTAGGATTTTAGAATGGGTATTTTCCTAAGTCTATTTAACTTGCTGGAGTCAATAAAATTTCTGGAGGGAGAGGTAGGTCAGTGATGAAATTATCTCTGCTGTAAGTTTCGAGAGGAGAATACTCAAGTAGTATGAGTGACTATAAGCTACCAATACCAACCATGTACATACGTTTTGTGAATTCGGAAATATGCGTTTTATATGTAAAAGGTATTTGAGTACAAAGGTTCGGGTTTGATGGACACGCACACTTGACATTGGCAAGCTACGAGCTGAGCCATGAAATCAATCTGAATCTAAAGCTTACTTTTCTCTGCTTTATTCAGCGTTATTCATATATAGCCGCGATAAAACGTCTGTGTATCATGTTATTTTTCTACCGTTTTTCTAAATTTCTAATGCCTCATATTTTGAAACTATTATTATTTCATTTTGAGATTGTTGAGCATGAAAATCATGACTTAATTATGGGTTTGGAGTAGGTCTATTTCATTTTGAAATTGAAAATGTACTGAGAATGAGTTGAATTAGACAATGAACACCGTGGACCGGTCTTGGTAGCTGCAAATGTTGCGATTTCTAGGTATATTATAAAGGCAGAGAGTTCTATATGCATTCATAAAAAGTTAGGTACTAGTTTTTCTACCAGTGTGTAGTGTGGAATGCCGCCCGAGTTGCAATTCTCATTGAAGCTTAAACCCTACATTAAAGAGAAAGATCAGTTTTGAACATCTAAATAGAGATCATTATTCATCGCCAGAGATTGTTCACAGGGTCGATAAATTACAGAAAATTGCATAATTCGCCAAAAAATGTATCCCTAATTATTATTGTTAAATTGTTGATATTAAACCATTTTTACCATCTCTTTAAGTGATATGTTGTGCCCTTTTACTCTTTGTTGGAAATATTTTTAATGTCTCGACCCTCGACTCCCATTCAGATCTAAGGTTAGGCAATATTATGAATTCAAACAAGAAAATGCATATTAGTTTGTGAATTGTGTGTATTACATAATTTTGGACATTCGCATTATAAAAAACGAAATTTCTGGTTCAAAATATGGCTCAAAGTAAAAAATGTACGAATGAAGAGTAAAAATGTTTACCATATCATTTGAGCTACTTTATTAATGCATGTACAAAAGTAGGTACGTTTACGTGATTCTGCTCGATATAAATACCTACATCCAGTGCAGTTTTTAGGGTTTCTTGCCTCATGTGCAATTAAGGAAAAATGACTCGCACTAACGAATTACGCTTAACAACTTGTTTTTCCTTATGTATAGTCGTTTTGGATTGGCATAAAGTTCCTAAATAAATTCTACTTGATAGGAATTAATCTTGGCATAAGGTTTTGCTTTATTATACTTTAGATTTCGGTGGTACGTGGAAGCAAATAAAAATGTCATTATGGCGAGAATTTTTGGTTTGTGCAAAAAACTCTGTATTGTCCATTTAATATCCTTGTAGTTGCAAATGCTTAGGTATATTACACAAAAAATGGGGAAATTTATTCGAAACAAAAAAATCGCATGAGAAATTGCTGATAGCAATTGAAGTGCAGAAGTTGTGCTATGAGTTTTCCACTTAGGATAGAAAAATAACATCATGCACGCTGTGAAAACTGAGCCGATGGTGTCATCATCACATAATAATGCATGCACCAAGTTCTGAGAAGAAAATGCAGAGTTCTAAGAATCAGTTGACAATCCTGTAGGTCAGGAAACTTAATAGTGTATGAGGTACTGAACAACATGACAATGCAAGGGCAAGGTTAATCAAGTTCAAATACCATGCCTGGAAAGATGTGTGTCCTGTCCATCTGGGGAATTAAGACATCCAATACATAAATGCATTTCTCGATTTCAAATATTATAAATACGTGTATTTACTAAAACTAAGATTTTGCATAACACTGAAGTAACAAATAATGCCTGAAAATGCACAAACATTACATAACTGCTAATTCTAGACTTGGATTGCATGCAAGACTCATTCAAAGGCATATCTAAGATTATAATCCCTTGTGTTTTTAAATGTTCCTACCAACTTTTAGCATAATCCCTTCATTAGCTTAAAGCAAATATATGTTCGTAAGTGTAAGCCGAGGTAGGTAGGTACTTTAATCAAGATTTAGCAGCACGTGTGCAGAAAATCAGACTCTTAGACCCATTGGAAATAGAAATAGATTTTGCAAATATGAGTCATCCAAGTCAATACAGAAATGCCTACAGTACTTTTGTTTGCTCTGATTGCAGAAACTATACAACCGGCCTCTTTTCAGTCTTATCGTCTGTGTCTCTAATCCCAAAAGCTCTAAGATTATAATTTAAAAAATATATGAAATAACAGAAAGTCTTGCCTTACATAATGTGCCATGTTGTGTATACTGAAATGAAACCGTAAATACAAATATCATCATCTCACAGTTTATTTTATAATTTCAAGTTAGTAAAATCCGGTACAATGAAAACCACCTAGCAAATGTCTGCTAATTGTACAAAGCTATATTGGAATCATGTGCATGCTTAGGAACTCTATTAGGAACTCGCGAATGATTCGGAAGGAAGTATAAAAATAAAAGATGCGAACAGAGCATGATCATTAGATCAGTCGCAGTTTAGCTGTAGTGCCGCATAGCCAACGAAACCTATATCGCCAGACCGAGAACTCTAAAACATCATCTTCTTGGAGTTGCATTCAGGCATCATAGGTGTTCATTATTAGCAGTACGCAAGACTGATCGATCGATATATTCTGATAAAAGATTCCACACAGTATATTTCATTCACTTCATTTTCCTTTCCAAACACATTGATTATTTCAACCTTTTTTACTGCTTCAACTTCAGCAGGAGTCTAGACTCCAGATCAAACCTTTCAGTATTTTTTATCTTGAAAATTTTCTTAGAAACCCTTCATTTCCAAGAAGCAATAATTACTTCATTATCAGAACTAGTAGAAACCTCACGTAAGGGAATTTGTTAAAATAGCCACTGACAGATGCAGTATTCAGTCCATTCTTTTTGCATTCTAGTCTGATATGACTGTTGATTGACTTTTGGCAAGCAGCTATTATCAGAGAGAAACAAAGCCTGACAGAACAGTGAGTTTGGTTAGAATCACCTAGTCTTCAAACGATCTCATCTGCCTGCATTTGCAATGCAATAATCGAATGACTGAGCAATACCCACCATCATTATCAGTATCCCGTCTATCATGTATAATTATTGTTCGCATTGAATACTGGTTATTATCTACCTGACTGCAGTTAACTTGGCTTCGGAAAAGTACAAGAATATATACAAGACAAAAGCAAAAAAAAACCTCACTTTTCAATCATCTACAATAAAAGAGTCGAGGAAAACCAAAGAACTCATATACGATTGTTCTCGATTCCTTTCCTTTTGCCATATATTTGGAAAGCACCATTGTTTAGAACGCAAATTGATTGTTTTAAATAATTGCTCTGCAGCAAAAGCAAACAAAATGACTGTGGCTGAATCGATTAAAATGAGTGGGAATTCCACCAAATTTTATCAGGTTTGATTATTAATTTTTATCCATAAAAGTTAAACATAATAATTTTTTTTTAATGATGTAAAGACAATATGGACTTTTACCTATATTTTTTTGTCTAATTACAGCTTCTCTCTGTGCTATCTATAAGTTATCTGTGTATCTCATGTGGAAACTTTCTGGGCTACACTTCCTCGGCATTACCGTCGATGGAAGTTGACCAGGAAAGCTTTGAACACGTATTGACAAAGCACGACAAATCATGGATAGGTAAGGTCTTTTTAACTATTTTAATTGACTTGTTTTTCCAACCATTGAGAAAGAATTTACATTTTCACTAAAAAAATCATTTACTTTCAATACTACAGGAGGATTAGGACCTTTAGGAGCACTTTTTGGGTCCATCTTTGCACTAATACCATTGCGTTATTTTGGACCACGAAGAACTATTGCCTTCTTTGGCTGCACGACGCATTTAATGTCGTGGAGCATGATTGGTTTCTCACAAGATCTCATGATGATTTTCGTTGGTCGATTTCTCGGTAATTATTTATAATTTGTTGCATTTTATGAGTAAAAGTGCAGATTTAATGATTATCATTTAATCTGTCCTAATATATTTAACGAACTTGTTCAATGTATCTATTTACTTTTTCAGGGGGATTTGGAACTGGCATTATAATTCCATGCAGCTCTCTGTTTGCTGTTGACATTGCGTCTGTTGAGATTAGAGGAAAGTTAGGAATTGTTCCCCAAGTAAGCAATATTTTTTATTTCATAATTCCAGAGTTAATTATATTACCAATACTATATATCTTCATAAGCGCTTGCTAGCATTCACTGGGTTTATTAATATTAATATAATATTAATTCATTAACTCATAATGACCTACCCTTAGCTTATGTTTTATGTTTTCACATAAATTTTCATGGATTATTAAAATAATAGTCCGTTGATACATTCATGATATTGCATCTATAACATTGGCACGATTGGCAGGCGTTACTGAGATGAAATGTATTCGTATATATGTATAAGCTGCAGAAAACAAAATCGGATTAGCAAGTCTCAGATCGAGACATAATAATAGTAGTTGCGAATTATTTATATTGCTGTAGTTGGATCAAAGTATATACATAATATTTAGTAAAGCAAGTATTTTAGAAATACCTAATACATGTAGGCAAACTTCAGATCAGACAAACATCTCAAGTCCTTAATCTGTGATTCCTTCAAGTTAATGATATCGTTAAATGCAGCAGCATGCATCCTGTATATGTGCGTGCATCAAATGCAACTGAATTTGCAGAATTAGAATATTTTTAATGCAAAGCTTCTATTCAAAAGCGAATGCTTCCCAAATGAATTTATTCATGATCTGAGCATAACTCTTTTACGACAACGCAACAGGGCTGAATATACGATTAGTAGAATCTAGTATATTTTGCGAAATAATCTTACATGCGAATCGAGGTGATTAAAATTTTTCAATATGGGGTAGCATAAGATGTGTAAAAAATGTCCAATGTCACTTTATGACCTTCAATTTTACCTTTTTTCCGTAGTTTTTGATGATTCTCGGGATCCTGATCTCATACATTCTTGGAAGCTTTCTCAGCTGGAGACTTTTAGCTTTGGCATGCTGTACTTTGGCTGGTCCAAGTATTTTGCTGCTCATTCTAGCTCCTGACACGCCTTCCTGGCTGGTCTCTAAGGATAGAAGCGATGATGCCTATGAAGTATTAGAAAAACTCCTGGGATCTAATGCTGCCTCGGTAAAACTGCGAGAAATTAAGGATGCGCATGAGTTATCTGAATTTCAAAAGAAATCTAAAGCAACTGGAGTTCGTAAGCAGCGTCTCGACATGTCGATGATCAAAGCGTCTGCTGTAGCATTAGGCGTATTATCCTTCCAGCAACTAACGGGTAACTTTATAGAATTACATCAGTACAATAAAACGTTAATCTACGGGCGTATCCCCATAGCCTTATCCAAGTCTTAACAGCTTTATTCTTAAACTTACAGGAATTAACGGGGTTACATTCTACGCTTTGTCGATCTTCAAACAGGCTGATGCCTCGCTGGACCCTCATATTCCATCAATAATTCTTGCATTTACTCAGCTTATCGCGTCCTTCACTTCTACTTTAATTGTCGAACGTGCTGGAAGACGAAGTCTCTTATTAATATCAACTAGCTTGATAAGCGTTGCTGGTTCCGTTTTGGGCTTATATTTTTACTACGGAACACACATCCTAGCTTTACAATTTGTACCCTTAATTGGGCTGATTGTCTATACTTTTGGATTCGCAATCGGGTAAGAAGATTTTCACTCAATATATCATTTATCGTATCATTAGGGATATTGGTTTTTAAACACTTTTGAAACTGTATAAGTGAAACTGAAACAGATTTTTAAACTCTTCCTTTGACTCCTTGTCCTTATGAATAATTAAATAAATAAATAAATAAATAAATTTCATGTAGATTGGGCCCGATAACCTGGCTGCTCGCCAGTGAGCTATTTCCGGCGGAAGTTCGTCACTACATGAATCCATTAGGAATAGCATACAGCTGGATGTGTGTGTTCATCGTGACGAAATCGTTCCCGATACTTCAATACGAGATCAATATTTATGGCATATTTTGGCTTTACGCATCTGTGGCATTTATAGGTATGTGTTTATAAATTTCAAATTTATTACCATTAATATGAATATAATAATAATAATCATTATTAAATACAAATTATTCTGATTCTATTCTTTTATAGGTCTCCTATTTGTAGCTCTATTTGTCCCCGAAACGAAAGGAAAATCTATTAACGAAATTAGAGAGTACTTCCAAAGCCATAAGAGCAGTAGAAAATTGTCCAGCTACGCCGACAGCACATCCAGTAGCACTGACATAGAAGCTGACGGGGGTCTAGGCGATGAGGCTGAAGAGGATGCAACAAAATGTTTGACATCCTCTGCTTGATTACTCATAAATTGCCATATTGCAATTTTTTAACTTATGCAAGTTTGCCATTAAGTACTAAGGAACGAGTTATTGGGTTTGATCTTGTGATATGAATAAGAAGGAATAGCTAATGATCTTTTTAGTGGATTTGTGGATGCTAAAGTTTATGCCGGTCCATGAATAAATAATATTTATATCTTTAGTAATAAGTAACACTGTTTTAAAAGTAATTTTTACTACGCATTTACAGACACATGTTTCAATTAATTATTGGACAACCATTTTTTATTATTTTATTTACATGAAAAGAATACGCTTTATAATATGTAACAATCTATAGTACACATCTATTTCAAAATTGATTTTAAAGCATGAATAAAATAATCTAAAATCTATTTCACGTAGAGTTGACCGTTTTTCGAATACTATTCATTGCTATTGAAATTTAACACACTCAAAACTTCAGATTATTTTGGAACAGGCATATGAAATACATACCAACAAACGTTGATTTGTAATTAGTATTTTTCTACAATATTAATATTAACCGGAGAATCATGAAATATTAATGTTTTATTGTAAATGCCTTATACTTTTAATCCGTCAGCATTCGACAGTTCATTTAATCTCCGTGTAAATACGTCAACTGAATAGTATCATTCTCAATTTTGTAACTTATCAATGTTACTCTTACATGACATCTGAGCGTATTTAGAATATAGAAGCACAAAACAAACTTAGTAAAAAGTATTATCTCACATTATTCCATACACTCTCTCGCATTCGCCCACATGAACGGCAGCCAGTGTTGGACTCTGGAAGGATTCCAAGCAGTGGTGACACTTGTAGATTTTCTCACATTGCCAAATTTTTGTATGTTTGTTGGGTCCAGGTGAAACTACATAATAATAAAATGAAGTTAACTTTAGTACTTAGTAAGATATCTTTGACTACATTATCGTATCGCATACTTATTGTTCATGGTACCTAAAGAGTCGGTTGACATTTTTACATTGTGTTCCTTATCCAAATGCCTAAATATTTCAGCCTGGTCATCCGTAGTGTAACGACAACGTGAGCAAGGGAAGTAAATTTTCTTTTTTCCATTCGCAATAAAATACTTATAGTTTTGTGGGTAATGCGATTTGGGATACACTCCATGGGCCGCAAAATGAACATGGACCCTAAATTGAGATGATATTCGAATTCCACAAATTCTGCAACAGTATTTGTATCTTGCTCTTCCAGGGCCTGACACACACACATGAGTATTAGCGTGAAGGGGGTACTTGTTTGCATTGACTAGCTCGTCACATCTGGAACACTTGATATCTGGTACATTCAAATTATCCATCAAACATAGATCCTGATGTTTTCGAGTTAGATGAAGATAGAAGTCATCCGTTCCATTAATAACATGGTTACAGATGTCGCACATATAGTGGGTCGGCGATTGTGTCTTATGGTAGTAATATCTTGGTCTGTATATTACTGGTTGATTCAACACTTGAATTCGTTTATATCCTTCAATTTGCTTTCCATCGTCATCATTTGAGCGCAATTTTGGAAAATCTGGATGAGCACCTGGAGCCTTGATACACAAATCTCTCTTCTGGTGTCTCCGGAGATGCATCTGGTCTACGTATTCATTCCCACAAATAAGACAAATAACTGGATTTCCTGGCTTTTCCTGTTCTTTTCTCCCACAGATGGAATATTTCAGGTGATGCTGAAATGTCTCCTCTCGATTAAACAGTAGTCCACATTTTTTGCAGGTATTTCCGTTCTTCAAATTCGACAAATTCCCTGATGATTTGAGACATCTATTGTTTAGATCATGAAATTGTTTGTTTCGTTTACTTGTAAAAACTAATCCACATTTATCACACGCGTACATTATCTTGCCCATTTTAAATTTTTTAGTTAATTGTACTTATTACTATAAATCTACTTGCAAAACCGTCTGTAGTTTGTTTTCCAAATAAATTAAGAACACATGCTTCGTTGACGTCGGCAATGCCGTGTCAATCTTTGACTGATAAAATATGATCCATTTCACCATCAAAGTCTAGTATTTTGGGTTTTGTTCTTTCCCGGATGCTTACGCTTGAGAAATAAAAACAAACAAGAATGGACAGGAAACAAACAGGAATGCTGCCTACTAAATGTGGGTATTGGCTTAAGGTGTCTTAGAAATAGCTACGATTATTATGATTTTTGGTGATAGATAGAATTTTTAAAAAATATTTCAAGCCTAACGTAATTTCATTGTAATGGCTCTAACGTCCAGCACAAATCACAAGTCACTAGCGGTAAACCCAAGAAAAACATTAAATATATAGTAACTAGATGTAGTCTTGACGCCTTTACACAATTTAGTTGGTAAAAAGATTTCGATCATAATGAAACTGGCATTTTCAAGCTATTATTTTCCGTTCACACGATCAGGAAAAATATATCTTGACTTATTAGTAAGTATCACACTTGGTGCTCTAAAGGTGAAAAGGTTTTTGAAATGGCTGACGTGCAATATCACAACGATTTGCGAAAAATTAAAGCAGGTGATATTCTGGTGGTTTATTATAATCAGTCTTCCACAATCAGCAAAAATTTATTTGTTGATAATTTTGTGAAGCAAACTACCGACCTCATCATACCTCAGGATGGTTCCTGGCCTCGTATACAGCCAAGCAAAACTGTCATTGTCAATACAAATGAGCTTAAGGTAAGCGTCTTCACGCCCACCCTTTTTACGCCGGAAAAGACGGAATATGATTTGGAGGCTCCCTTAGAGTCATTTGACGATCTAAAAGAATCTATTCAACGTGTCCTCATACCAATAGATGGGTAAACAATAACATAAATGTTTTTTTAAGAATTAGTTTTGTTTCTGTTTACTATACGCTGTGTTAAGAACTATTGTTTGTTGTAAGGGTTTGCACAGTCATTGTCGACGGGATTTCCTCGGAGGACGGCTACCTCCCAAAGACTCAAGAGTGGATTGACATGGTTAGCGGCGTCTATGGAGACCTATCATCTTTATCGCTTGTTATAGTTTACGACGTCGACAAGGGCAAAGACTTTGGCTTTAATATGGCAGTCGACGTAATCACTGAAGTAAATAAATCGTTACGCGAAGAGTTTCATTTCAGAGCGAAGTTGTAAGTATTTTTATTACATGCAGTGCAAATTGTATGGAAAAGCTTTAATCATGACTTTAATCCTGGTATGCTGCTTTCTGTTTCAGTGTCTCCCTATTTGGTTCAACCTCCGGCTACTGATCATCGCAAATCATGTGTATTCTTTCGAATGAACAACACATAGAATTAAGTATTTTTCAATAAAATAAGATTTCAATATTCACTTTTTTGCATGTATACTAGAATTAACTTTTTACTGTTTTGAAGTTGGTATTCAATGATTCCATATCGATAAGTCATTAGTTCTTATTACTAGTAAATAACATCACCAGAAAAAATAGTGTTTTTACCATCTCAAATTCAGTTTTTTACAATCTCATTAGGGATTCAGTTAAAATATTCGACAGTTTACAGTAATACCACACAACAACCGTAAAACATTGGATTTTGAATCGTCTTAAGGTAATGACCTAAAGATGCTAATCTTATCAACTATCAACCAATTACTAGTATATAATGGCTTTCCATTTTAACTGCAAATTTACTTTTAAAGAGTGTTTCATTCTTTTTACTAGGATCTAGATAGATCGTGGCAAAGTGTACCAATAAATTAAATTTCTCCAGTATAAACTAACTTTTGTAAACAGTCACAACTTTCATTAGCTTTATTTACATTTTCAAAAGATATACCTTCAGTGTAAACATTTAATTTTATATATTAGTTGATTCCAGACTAACTGCTTAAAATTTTAAAAATATTACCGTATTATGACACGGTAACCCAATTTCTAAATTTTAATAATATTGTTATGTATGCGATTACGCATGTAAAATTGAACTTTAATATATGCAGTTTCGTATATCAAGGTGTTTACGATAATGTCTTAATGTCATTTAGATTATATAAATAGCACAATTTACTATTGTGATTAACAAAAAGGTTATGTTAAAGGTTATAAACGTATAGGTTAACTTCATGAATTCTAGTTACTAACTGCATGAAAAATATTTAAATGTATTCTCTTTCAAAATGGAGTCAACTTGTCATAGTAGGCAAGTTTCTACTGTTAAAATCTGCTAACGATGGGCATAAACATCGTAATGTAAACATCGTAAAAACTGCTGCATGATCTAAACTCTAACCCAAACTAATTCTAAACTTAAGGCTAAACTAGCAGATTAAATCGTGTGTGATAATTTTTCTAACCGTTCAAACTAAATGGCAATTAACTTTATGGTAATTATTTTTAATCGTTTGCATCACAAGTTGAGATTAAGCTTAATTATTTGCCAGTGAATGCAATACCTATAAAAAACACGTTCGACTTTTGGCGCCAGATTTTCTCTTTTACACATTAACGTTTGTTGTGCTTTTGGTTGCAAGATAGTGAAGTTGCTGAGAGGCAATATATGTGATGCGGATCTGCTAGTTTGAAGCTAACACTCGTTCTGGTTTTGTGGTTGGTTGAATGGTTGATTTGAGCTTTGCAGAACAAAGAACCATTCGAGAAACGGACTACCAAATTGTGATGACTTACGCACTGTTGGTTGTCTTGTTGTTCCAGTTCAACTTCGCGGTAATTAAAAGTGTAAACTATCGCGGAACAAAAGTTAGTTTTTTAAAACGGTAAGTGTAAAAGTAGTTTAGTGCTTATTACTAGTGGCAAACTGTCATGGAAGACGCTGTCTTAGGAGAAATTTAAAAAAACAAAAGTTGTGTTGATTACGTGTGGATTGAGTGGTTTCAATTATAGTTAGTTGCAATTTATTCATCAAAATTTAAATCTTCTTTGATTGCTTTAAATTACCAGCAGCATACCAGCCAGCATAAATGATATTTATCAGCAACTTTGCTTTGATTTTTTAAGGTTACTTTGTTATTAGTCGGCGACATGTTTACATTTTATTGTTTTAAGGGTACGTAATTTATCACATCATGCATTTCTTAACTTACCAAGTTAAGAATAGTGTCGTTAGTTGGATTTAGAGTAAGCCACATTGCCATTAAGGCATTTTAAATCTTGAGTAACAGTAGCTACTATTTTTAAAGAAGTTATTAAATTGAAATCTCGTGGTTTCTGTTCATTAAATAGTTGCTTTAAAGTATAATTTACATTGTGTTTTTTCCCCATTATGTTTATGCAGGAATTTCTGTCGTCTTGCTGTCGATAGTAATTAGTACTAAATTTTCAAATCAAACATCCACAACAGGTGAGAAACTTCTTATGCATCGATAAATTGTGATAATTACTACAAGAGATCCAATAGTTTAGATTACATATGTCTGTGACTTTTGAGCTACTTTTGATTTTTGAAGTGTGAACTATTTTGGAATTATAAAAACAAACTCTCGTTACCGTATTATTTTACGGTAACGGTAAGGTAATTTTTTGTTTACTTCTGAGGTTTCGTTGTAACCTGCATGTTTAATATTTATTTATTTTTAATGCACATTGAAAGGTGATTTTCCTGGTCATTAGTTGATGCGGAATTCGAAGCTGTAGTAATCATCATTCCATTTATTCAGCGTCAACTCTTCTGTTCGGCAACGATAGATCAGAGTAGTATTTGATTTGTGAAGTATTTAGATCTTACGTAAGCAGTAAGAAAATTAACTGATGTTGAGCGTTTGTGCGTACCTCTATTTATTTGTACTTTAAGTGTGCTATACTACATGAAGTAGTGAAATCAATGTAGCCTTGGTTAATGTAATCTTTTCATTTTCCTTATTTGTTACCGTTGAATCGCCAAATATTCATGCAGCTGCGTGATAATATTTAGGACATAGCAATTATCATCACCAATCATTTATGCAGCGCCTTTTGGTTTGAATGACTTGAATTTAATGGGGAGGAGCATATAAAAATCAAGTATGCTTAGCATTGATTAGATGATTTACGAGACGACATGGTTCATGTAAATACGTAAAATATTTATTTTTAAATAAATGATGCCGTGTTATCAAAATTTAGTATTCATAGAATGTTACTTTGTGGCCATTAGGTAACTAAAGGATATACGAATGGTAGCGACAGTTAGAGGATCCGCAAAAACATTTCAGGTAGCATCAAAACAACTATCAGCTGATTGCAGTGAGCAACCAACCTAGATGTTGCGTTGCACTTGCACAAGTGCAGTTGTGAAGACACTTGTAGGTGGCAGCACGGTAGAAACTGCAAAATTTCATGTTTTTTGCTTATAATTTTTTTTCAAAACGGCCAAAAAAGCTAATTTTTTGCAAGGATACTTTCTTTAGTGTAGTAAGCAGGATGCAAAAATAATTCGTGCATAATTGATAAACGAAGATGCAGAAATTCATTATGTAATTGTGATGCATTTTGTATGGGTATGGTTGTTAAACAAGCACCATTTTTTGAATTTGAGTTGCAGTTACATCTACTAGATGGAGCAAATTGATTGTGGGAACGATACAATATAATAATTATTCATGTATGTGCTTACTTTTTACTAATTTATAACAATCAAATCAAAATGCAAGCAGCGAGCAATCTATATAGTAGTTTTATTTATTTGCATATCATATAACTGATAATAAATGCATAGATAACAGTAAATCATGAGCTTTTACAAATCATCAATTTTGTAGTAGTAATCAGTATTCATCAATTTTGTAGTTGATTTTAGTATCAAACACCGTGGGTGGTCCATCAAGGCAATCAATCTCAACGACCAAAGTAGAAAACTTGTTCGGCTCATCAGGCGTTTTGAGAATTTACTTATATCCATTGGCTTTTTGGACAGGTAATGAATCCGAGAATTCAGCTCAGATGGATGATTGCATACAGTTTAGTGAGAGGAAACATAGTTTGTACTATTTTGTATTTAACAGCGCCAATCTAATTTGTTAAAACTCTTGATTTGTCGTTTACAGTGTTGTAGTTAGTACTTATTCGTCCGTTAATACAAAATATCACAACGATGGAGTGGGAGGGTGATTTGGATAACGTTATGGAGGTGGCGGAAGCCATGGAAAAAGCTGATGTGGAATTTAGGAATTACTTGTTGGAAATTGGCTTTGAGGTCGTTCCAGCCATTAATGGATTGTAAGTTATAGCGATAAGGCTTACTTTTGCAACGATGATATTTTTGCCAATCGTATAGTGAAATGACTGCTGCGATCAACAATACTCCACCTCAATTCTATTGCTGATGTAATTAAATTTTTGTTACTTGTGTAGAACCAACATTTGTAGTGCTTTGACTCAGGCTTTGGAACTTGAAGACCCAACATCGATTTGTTTTGAAATCGCCAACTACCTTATGGATCATGCCGACGATGAGGAAATTATCAAAATTGGAGGCATCACCAGTAGGGAACAAATGGTTTCCCAAGGTATGCCCTTGGTTATTTTGATTCAATTACCTAGATGTATTAGATCCATAGAATTGCATCTTGACATGCATCATAAATTTTTATTGCTTTATAGTTAATACGTTCTTGGAGGAGAATGGATCACATGGTGACGATAAGCTGGCCTGTTTAGTGGTATCAAGAATACACCAATTAAACATTAGTGTTTACGAAGAAATTGGTGTTTCTAAGGAATATCCGGGAGTTTTGCAGGAACAAACGTATGGACGAACAATCTCACTTTCACTGCATAATGGGGTTGACTTTCATCTTTTGCGTCCACTGCTAGTACGGGAAATTGCCATTAGTAGGCATGAAACCGAGTATCAAAGAGATGAAAAATTCAGGGATTTCCTTAAGGAACAAGGCTTCCAGATATGTAGAGTACTTGGGGATGGGTAAGATGCAAAAGAATAAAAACAAAAAGACTAATAATTTAAATATAGAAACAGTAATTTAAGTAACTTGTTATATATGTGTAGTACTAATTACTAAATCTATTTTTCGTTTCCAGTAACTGTTTTTTCTCTGCTATTGCTAGAGCCACGAAGATTGATGATCCGTTCACTGTTAGAAGACAAATTGCAAAGTATATTGGACAGCACATCGAGGACGAGGAAATCACATTACATTTCACTGGTTTCACCAAGGAAGCCCGAGACGACAAAAGTATTTTTTTAAATCGTCCAATTTTAAAATTCTTGAAAAAATGAGACAGACATGCATACATGACATACACACATATTTTTTTTTAAATTTTATAGTAAAAAGAATTAAAGAAAAGCAATCAGAGTGGGCAGATGAACTAAGCATTATTGCAGCATCCCGGCTATACAATATCAACATTAACGTCTACATGGCCCCTGAAGTCAAAATTTCTTACAGTGTAGAAAATGATCTGGAGGGTGAAACTGTGGACATTTCTTACCACCTTCAAAACCACTACAACCTACTTAAGCGAAGTACTCCTCAAGTTGCCACTACTTTCAATAATGAAGCTGAGCCATCAGTGTGCAGCAATGCTGATGAACAGGATTGGTCTGACGATAACCTTCCAGAAGGGGTGTCTCCCCCCGGCAGTGGTGATGAAAATGTTGAGACATCCGAGATAAGGGTTTTACTTGATGATTTGGAGCTGGAGTCAAAGGAATATGTTTACTCGTCTGTTTTTAAAACAGGAAGGAGCCAAATTCATGCATACATATTGGTTTACGGACAATCAGAAGCCAAGTCCATTCAGGAAGCACTGATGCGAAGTCAAACAAAAACCCTGTTCCTTCTTATTGATTACAATAAGCAATTTGGCAAGGAATTACTTGGGGATGAAGAGCTACGAAAAGAATTTACGGTATGGCGTTGCACATTAGGCCTTCCTTGGAACGGTGCTCCAAAGGAAAGATACGTTTGGTTATCACATCTCATGGTATGTTTGTCGCATATATTTTTGTAATTAGCAAAACAAAACAGCTTTGTGAAATTCTTTGTACTAAGTATGGCTACTGTTAAATAGGTGCTGCCATTAATTTTGACAACTGCAAGGATAACCTGGAGGGACTACAGTGTAAAGGCATTGTTTTTGAGTAGCAAAACCGCAATGATGACGACGCTATTGAATAACATTTGGAATCTGGTGAAGGATGCTGCATCAACAGATATTGAATTAATTATGGAGGATAACTCACGTATGTTTTGCTTTCAATGCAGTGAAAACTGCGCAATGAAGTCTAGAGCTTGGCACCATGACCTCAGCAAATTTAAGCGGATCGATTTTACTGACCCAACGGGTTGTAAATTTTTAGATAAGTAAGTTTACTAATAAGAGATTAACCCAATAATAAATCATAAAAGGTGTTTTAAAAATTACTAATCCTTTCATACATTTTCATACAAGGTTTCTGTTCTTCGACTCAAGGGAGGAACCAGCGACAGTTGAGATTAATTTTCTCAACCAACTGAAGGAAGTTTACTGGGAGGGAAACAGAAATGTTGATGGGGTTATAGAAATGTTGGATGATAATTTGAATTCAAATGCGCAAACTAACTGGTACTGCTCCTATCTTATATTAATTCTTGATGGACGAAGAATGAAAGATTACAAAGACCTAGATATTTACGAGATCCTAGGCAAAAGAGATATATATAAGCTCGTGTACGGTGGTTCAACAACAAACAGTTATTTCCGAAAAAGTCATTTAAAGTCCCCTCAATCCGCAATTTTCCCATACTTAACGGAAACCTCCCGAATTATTTTTATAAGGAAGAAGATCTATAAATCCTTTTTGAGCGTTAAACGGGATGAAGCTATGGTCATTGTAAGTTTTACAATATAATAATTATGCAAAAGTATTTTACAAATATGCCTAATCTTCAAAGAAAAAAATAGAATTAAATTACTTGCTACTATTCCAGGAAATACTGAAAACCAATACCGAAGCATACCATCAGAAAAAGAAGAATCCACCATATTTTTTTCTAAATGTGAGATCCGAACTTTCAAAACTACTCAGAGGAAACAAGGAAATGTTGGAAAATATTCAGTTGTTCAGTGACATTGCAATTCCAATATTTTCTAAAAACGCATCACCTGAAACAAGGTATGAAGGATTTGCTTTTAAAGGTAACTATCTGCTTGAGGAAGAAGTGCAGCTTGAAAATGGGGTGTACAAAGATAGACGATTTAAAGATGTAAAACATTTGTATGAAGACCTTAAGTACAATCGACGGAAATAGTTTATAGTAATTAGTTAGTAATTAGTGTAAATTTTAATTTCTCTTAATCTATTTTGCTACATGTGCTTGTTGACAAGATTTCCGGTTGTAGGTAGTACTAGGATTATGTTTGCATACGTAACTTTAGTTCAATGATGAAGTTTGCGGTAGTATCCGCAATACGTGTTGAAAATTGAAATACTTTATACTATTAAAGACCTGGTAAATCGAATAATTATGTAATATGAAGGATATTATTTAATTAGTATACTAGTTTCTTCGTATCGTATTGGCGTATATCGACTTCACTTGTTTGGTTGGTTAATATTTAAGCAAAGAAAATAAAAAATGTCAATGAACCTACACTAAAAATGAACCTAATTTTTTAACGGCAATAGTAAACAGAATTTATTGTGTACTAATTGATGTATGTGAGCGTCGCATTAATTTTTATCGGTAATTGTTTTTGGCCTATGTTGTCATATGATTGAAAAAGGCCGTGCTACAGCTACCTTATATTTTCATAGCAGCCACAGCGCATAAATAAGCATTACTTATTACTTATAGTTATTGTTGACATCTGTGTATTACCAGTTGAGAATTTTTAGTTGATGGTTTTATTGTGTATGATTACGATTGAAGTTGAAGACGCAATTATTGATGCTTTTAAGCTCACTTAAGGTGAATCACCGTGGGTTTGAGTAAACAAGTCAAGAAAGCAGTACATCAGGTCGCGTATGATTTGCTTTTTTAAAGTATTAGTTAAAAATTGTAGTAATTATTATAAGTATTAAAAAGTTTCAATTGGGCGCTAGTTTGTATAACCGAGAGAACCACACCTATGGAAGACGTACGCAACAGACAGTGCCCCGCCTGTAGAGAAGTTTTTTTGTGTATTACTGATTTGGTAATTCACATGAAGAAATTTTGTCTTAAAAAAGTTACAAAATTTACTTGTTGCGATGACATAAGAGTAAGCGATTTTCGCAAGTACTGGTCAATTGTTTTTGACCATTTAGGAGTTTGCACGGATTTTAGAACCGGTAAAATGGTGACCTGCTGTCACTGCAATGCAGAAATTATTGGATATAAGTATCCACTGCATCTGCAGAAGGACATTTTGCTTTACTCCACCGTTATTGAGAAGTCATCCTTCACATGTGACCACTGTCAAATATTCTTACCATCGAAAATTGATTTGGAGAGTCATAAAAAACTTCATTTAATACATGACGAAGAAGAAAGGAAGTTTAAAAATAAAAAAATGGTTTCGGCCCTGGATTCGATCCCACCTAGAAAAAGACGTAAGAGTATTCCACTTGACCCTGTGGAGAAGAGTTTTGATACCCGCGGAACAGATTTGGTGGAGTCTTCCATTGAAGGAGAGAGTCATATAGGCAGAATTATGTATCCCTGTGGCTTGTGTTCATTCGAGTCAAGTACGTACGAAGAGATTGTACAACATGTGAATGTTACTCATAACAGTCACGCTGGTGGTAAGTATTAACGCTTAAATTTAATGATTACTATTACTATTGTAGCATAATTTGAGAACATCCAGAAATTTTGAACTTTTAAATTTTTAATGCTCCTATAATTTTTGTTTTTCAGTGAAATGGAAAACGACTAGTGTAGGGAAATGCTATAAATGTATGGCAACCTTTAAAAGCCCAGTACTTGCTAGGATTCATGTTGAACATTGCGGAGAAATGCCAGAGGACAAGCAGTAACTTATTTATTGTTACATCGACCAAATTAAATGATGTCATTATTAAATGAATAGAATACAAATATATTTCAATAAACCCTACATACAAATCTGCAGAGCAAATTATATATTTTAATTGCGTATAAAGAGATAATTGTTAGTTTTGTACAAAATTTAGTTAATACAATACAGTTGATTAAATTTAGTTGGTTAGATATAAGTTCCATAGGATCGTAGAATAACATTAAGTTTATAGTACTTACAAAAACAAGTAGATTAGTTATTTTTAGTATAATTGTGATTCTTACTAACTAGTAAAGCTAATACATAGGTTGACTACATACTACTGTTAAAATACAAGAGTTTTCTTATTAACAATTGTCTAAAGCTAATATCCGAGGATTTATTATAAACTCCTTCCTAAGGCTAATGTACGAGATCAATTAAAAACGTGTAATCAAAAAAGTTTGTACTAATTTTGTTCTGGCGTTTAATTTAATTTGCTTTGATGTCTTGCTCAGAGCACGTCATTGGTCCTCTTGATATATTTCACAATTGTCTTGAAACCTAAAAAGCAAATTAGTAAAAAGACAAACATTACATTAAATATTTTTGGCACGTTACCGCGCAATAATACGGTAACATATCATGTGAATTATTAAAATATACATACTTCAAAAATTCCATATATGGTTTCGCACTCCTGTACGTGAATGGCAGCTAGAGTTGGACTTTGGAAGTTAGATAGGCAAACATGACATTTGAAAGTCTTATCGCACGTCCACAGCTTGGTGTGATTATTAGGTAGTGGCGATACTAAACCGGTCATGGAATCATTATTGATGTTGTTTTTTGTTTTCAATTAGTATGCTTTCATAAACTTGACTCACCGATTGATTTTGAAGTTAGTTGGACATGGTGATGCTTACTCAGATGATCGAATAAATCTGCCTGATACATTGTTTGAAACTTGCATCTTCCACAGGGGAAAATTGTAACAGTCCTCCTAACAGCATCTGAGACTCTCCATCTTTCAGAAAAATGACCGGGAGTAATGTAAAAGGGCATTTTAATAGGAAATACGCCATGAGCCGCCAAATGAAAATGAAGATAACATTGACTGCTTAAATTAATGTTGCAAATTCGGCAGCAATATTGATTGCGCACTCTACTTGGGAAGATGTGAGAATGCGCATGGGAAGGATAATGGTTAATAGGAACTGTCCTCGAGCACGTTGAACAGTAAATCTCGGAGGGATCTTTTGTTGCAGATGTACATACACCGTGGTGGGTCATTGGGATGTGAAAAAACAAAGATTCGGGACGGTTACAAACGTAACCACAAATATCGCACTTCAACGTAATATTTGTACTCAGACCAACACTTGATTTTTTGGATTCGTGTAATCCTGGTGTTTTTCCTTCCAAAGGCGACTGCTTGTGAATTTTGTTCTGGTTTTTACTTTTTACTACTTTTTCGGGTAATGAGCTTCTAGTTGACTTGACCTCTTCGTTTTTATTTGAATCTTCATTTACTTTGCATTTGAACACAAGGTGCATGCGCTGTTGCCCCCATGTCGAAAAAGTCATTCCGCATTGAGGGCAAGACGGTACCATTTCTTTAAGTAGATATCTAGCACAGTAGCCATTGTTTTTGTGGCGTTTAACATATGTTGTAGTAGAAAATCCTCTTCCACAAATGTCACACTTGTACCGTCCATTATTGTTTTCCGTTTTCCTGTGCTTTCCACATGGTGTTTTACTTCGATGTTCTTTGTATGCAAGAGGTCCAAATTTGAGACCACACTTATCGCACTGTATTCTTTTTCCTAGTCCCTGTCTTCTTTTTGCAGACCTTTGACAGCTATTGTTTGCCTCGTGACGGTTTCTTGCATAAAGACCATGTAAAACAGCGCCACATTTCCTGCACTCGATGCCATCTTTCCTTATCTCCTCTTTCGTACGAACCTTTGGGATTTCATCATTAACGGGAGAAGGAACTGAAAAATTGAAAAAATAATCTTTGTTGTGGTATTATTAATCAATTTGCAACAAGCATGTGCGTTTTGCTTTTTGAACAATCTGTCGGTATGTTGATTAACACTTTTAAATTAGATTTACCATTTAAACTGCATAAGAGTTTTCGAACCTTGCACCGGTCCCATTTCCTGTGATTGGTCATGTGAACTTTGCTTGAAAAACGATATCCACAGTCACTGCAAGGGAAAGATCCAACGCCTTTTTTAAACTTAGATATTCCACATGTTGTTAGACGGAGGTGTTCTTCCAATGTCTTCGAAAGGGTAAAAAATTTGTCGCACTTTAGGCATTTCTTCCCAACCTTTTTACCGTTCTTTATGACCCACAAACACCTGTTTTGACGTTCATGTTTTAGTCTTTGTTGGTTATTTGCGTATGTCTTGCCGCACCTGGAACATTGTAATTGCTGAGATGATTTCTCCATACTGAGGTTATCTGCTCTTCTTGGACTTGATATTTTTGAATAATTAGTACTAAAACTGCCACAATAATCCTGACAATTACAACTGCTTAAATTCAATTTTAATAATAATTAAAGATTAGTCGGTATACTTCGTACTACGCACTATCATGCTGCCATTTTTATAAAGCATATTTCCAGAATTCCAGTTTTTATTGATGATATGTAATTCCATGTGTATGTATAATGATGAATGAATTCGCAATACTTTCGTTTCTTCTGACATAAACCTCAGTGCGTATTTGCAGAGCCGAGGCTGAGCAGAGATTCCTCAACATTGTATTTTTCATAATAAGGCGGTGATGCTTTGTACTATGATGAAGGTATACGTGAGTGCGGTTTGATCCGCTTGATGTCGCATTTTGAAGAGCATCCACGAGATCAATATTTATGGCATATTTTGGCTTTACGCATCTGTGGCATTTATAGGTATGTGTTTATAAATTTCAAATTTATTACCATTAATATGAATATAATAATAATAATCATTATTAAATACAAATTATTCTGATTCTATTCTTTTATAGGTCTCCTATTTGTAGCTCTATTTGTCCCCGAAACGAAAGGAAAATCTATTAACGAAATTAGAGAGTACTTCCAAAGCCATAAGAGCAGTAGAAAATTGTCCAGCTACGCCGACAGCACATCCAGTAGCACTGACATAGAAGCTGATGGGGGTCTAGGCGATGAGGCTGAAGAAGATGCCACAAAATGTTTGACATCCCCTGCTTGAATCTAGAGAACTGAGATACCTAGTCTAAAATAACACTTTAATAAAATAATTGTCGGTATATATATATTTAATATCTACTATACAGTGCCAAGGAACGAAACTGCTAATTAAGAAGCGGATGATTGATATTGTTATGGGTAATGCATGGGAAAGTATTTAAACACTACACGAGTGGAACGCTAAGAGGATTTAAAGTGGGTTTGATCTTGTGATATGTGTGAAAAGGAATTGATATGATCTTTGCTCTAACTATGCGTTAGGATTCTAAGTTATTTTGTATACTTTGTTATGACTGTTTTTGTATTGTATTCTGATCGTTATAAATCAATTTTAGATCAATCAAATCAAAGAAACATGTACAACAGGTTTTTTAATTTGGGGTAAAGTGAGAAATTCGTGTCGTCTGTAACGAAGTTTGTGATTTTTATTTATTAAGACACTATAATCCGTTGAAATTGAAATATTTATGCTTACATTAGTTACGCATTACTTAACAAATTCAGAATAAAGAATAAGCTTTAAAAATTCTCTGCTTGTAAAGTTGAGACATTCAAAAGTTCATTTTATCAGACTCATCAGGTCCACCACCACCCTCCTTTACAATTTCATGAATTGTTGTTCCACTAACGTCACCCGTGTCGTTTTCCAAGTAGTCTGGGCCTGGTCCTCCAGTTAGGATTTTTTGTGATTGTGACTGGCTTGCATTGGAATCGTCGCCCTGAGAAAGTGTTGAATACGATGTTGGGCCAAAATCATTTAGATTGCCCCTGTACTTGCTGCTAATCTTTTTCCTTCTTTCATTCGAAGATTCAAATAGATTTCTTCTAAAAGGAACTGGAAGATCTGAGTTGTAATTTAAATTCAAATCGAAATTTCCAATGGTTGGGTTCACTTTCGTTTCCGGCAAAGTCTCGTCACGAGAATTACCTGACGCAGAGATTTTCATTGTGGGTATTGTTGGCAGCACGTCAACAGAATTATAATCGCTATTACTGTGGCTGCTGTCACTCATGTGACCACCAGCAAAGTTACTTATGGGACGATGCTGATGCACCACCTCATTTTCTTTGGTATCAATCGCATTCCTAATCAGGTCTGCTGTATCTGCAGCGTCCAAGAGAGTTGGCGGACTATCATCATCCACAGCGCCGTCATAATAGGAAGGACTAGGGCCCGTGGGAGCGTCCACAGAGGTTTCAACCGGAGCAGAGTACTCTGTATTAGGATATGGTCCGCTGTACCCGTACCCTTTTTAAAATTAAAATTAGAGAATTAGACGTTTACAACATGTCAAAACTGCCAGGTTATATCTATTCTTTTATGACAAGCATCACTCTAAAAAATTCTGTCAAACCATCTTTTTAGCGCCTATTACATGCACATTAGACATGTCCGTCACTTCTTCCAACGCGTTCTTTCCAAGTTTGGGAAACCAATGGATTTCAGAAAGTGAAATTATTGCTTTTTCAATCTTTTTTTGTGGCCACGTAAAAAGTGGCATCTCATATTATATCATCATTCGTGAAACGTTACCTGACCACATGTACCAGACAAAGTACAATTGAAGTTCTGGTTGAGAGTTTTTTCGCAAAAAAGTTTAAAAAACACATTTTCGACCATCTAAAGTACCTTGGTCCTTGAGATTTCGTGATTAAGTAAGTACATGAGTTGCCATTTGATTTAAAATTAAAAAATTAGGTTAATTTCTGGCTGATAAGAAATGTAAATGTCACACGTGAAAGCGAATAAAAAACTGTCAGATTTAAAGTAAAAGTTCATAACAAATCAATACACTGTGTACTTTTATGAAAAGTAGACATAAAGATATGATGCGTGACACAGTACAAATGCTGAACAATGTAGCATAAATTAGATTTCTTTTCCAAGTGATATAAGTAAGCACATGTTTTACGGTTGAGTGTTAAACTCTAATACTTTTGATTTTGCTTCCTTTCTTGCACGGAAGTTTGATACGCGAATAGATGACTAGACTTACCTTGCCACACCATTTTTTGTTCACCCAATTTCACTGTGACAGTTATCACACAATGCATCTTTTTTAATGCAAACATTTTCCCTTTTTCTCTTCACTTTTTTCAAACAGATTAACCAAAAGTTTATAATAAATAATAATGAAAACACAAAATTTGCAAATTGTAATCAACGCTTGAACGCCCACACACTGTTGGGAAATTAGACACGGTGCACACTGCAGCAATATGCAAGAAGATACGCATTACGCACTTCAAAATTAGGTGCCAGTAAGTTATTAAGATAAATTTAAATAAATTGCCAGAGATGCATACAAACTCACCATTACCTTTCTGCATGTAGTGTGGAGCGGAAGGAGCATAACCATGAGTTGGTTGGTGACCACCTTTATCGTTGTAGTGTGTCGACTCGTACATTTGATATTTGTATCTACGCCCCTTCTGCCCACTGTCTTGATGACCCTTCCCATGTCCATATGCTTGGCCGTGCCCTGCCCCTCCATCATCATGTCCGTACCCTCCACCACTGGGTCCGTACCCTTCGTCATGACCATGACCATACGCATTTTGTCCATGTCCATGGCCTGAAATTGCAGGTATGTAATTACATAATTAGGGTGAAAACTGAAAATGATATTATTTCCTTATATGAAATAGAATCAAAGTACGCGTCTGCCACTATAAGAAGCCAGATTTAAACAACTTCCTTACCATATCCATCACCCCCTTGATATCCTCCGTGTTCATGATGACCTTCTCCATAACCTCCATGTTCTTGATGATCCCCTCCATATCCTCCTGTAGTAAATACAGAAAACAAAAGCGCACCATCATCACAAATAAGGCAATTTGTTTTTAAAAAATGTATGCTTCGTAATTAGAAAATAGAGCTACCTACCTTGATCATGCCCTGAGCCATACCCCTTGTGACCATCGCCACTATGACCATATACCCCTCCATGATGCCCATGTCCACTCATGTGACCATATCCTATTTCAAAAGAATTACTTATTTAAATTACTCTTTCTAAAATAGTTGACATCGTATTCTGTAAACTCTTTGTAACATAAAAAGCACCTCCATGTGCAGGATGACCACCCCCATGCCCCTGACTATGATGTCCACCCCCGTAACCGTGCCCTCCTCCATGACCTTTCGCATGATGCCCCCCTCCGTAGCCCCCTCCGTGGCCTTTTCCACGATGTCCACCTCCTACATATCCTCCTCCATGTGCTTTTCCTCCATGGTGTCCGCCTCCCCCATAGCCTCCTCCATGACCGTGATGAGGTCCTCCATGACTTTGATGAGGTCCTCCTCCATGACTTTGATGAGGTCCTCCTCCATACCCTCCCCCATGGGCTACAGAGAAATAGTAGTTGTTGTTTTTAAAACTTGATTGAAAATTTTCTGTTGAAATGCTGAAAGCACTAGTCTAAAAATTTATGCTAAAGCTATCATACTCAGACTAAACAGAGGCATAAGAACTTGCAAATACGAACTAATGACTTTATGACTTCATTAGTAATGTAGGTACTGGAGTGAACAAGATGAAATAAACTATTCAAATTCAAACAGAGTAAACGCAAGAAGAAGGGGTATGTATTGTTGAAAAAGTACATACAAACAATAACCGAGACGCTTACCTTTATGCGGCCGTTTCTTATAATAATGATGGTATTCTGGAAAAATACAGTAATATTGAAAGTAGTGCTGGTAAATACCATACCATAAGTTTTCGCGACTGCCTACAAACTTAACATTTGAAACATATATAGTAACTTTTATGATGTAGTTTTCGAGCACACTTCCTAATTTTCTGTGGCATTTTTTTGCTGTTTGTTGTGCACTGCTGCACATTATATGCGAAAAACAAGTAATAAAACTGACTGCTTTCTTTGCACCATACACCAATTTGTAGACACTTACCTACTCTTCGATGGCAGCTATGACTGAGCTCCACACATGTGAGGATTATTGAGATGACTAGAACCTGGAGAGACAAAGAAATGTGTATCACTCTCAAGAATAGATTTTTGTCACAAACAATTACCTAATCAACTCAACCGTTTTAAAAAACTTATTGCTTACCGCATAAGCAGAGATTGTTGTAATTGAAACAATTTTACCCATTGTGAATAATTTAATTATGAATGGTGTAACACCAACTTCTTGTCTAAAAAATTAATTTGCCCCGAAAGTGGCAAGTAAAAATCACAGCATACAACTACACTATCTAATGATACCTATTCATTTGACCCTCCAGAGCATTTTGTACATTGTTAAAAAAAGTTTTTTTCAAATTGCTCTTTAGTTATTTCATGCATTGTCAGATAAAGATTTAAACTATGTCACAGTTCGGTAATTTAAACAGGTTATTTTCATTTTAAAATGTCATTTGTAAACATTTTTGCACGGTTTATATCGCATAAGACGATTCATACAATTTCAATAATATGCAATAATATGTATATTATCACAACCACCTCCACTACAACATCTTAATGTATTCACCACGAACTTGTTTATCAAACCGTTACCAATTTAAATGTCATGATTTACTCATAATAAAAATGGACATAAATATAATTCAGACTAAAAAAGCATGTTGGGAAAAACAAGCCGGCTGCTCTGAATGACTCCTAAATGATGACAAAACTTTCAAGTGCTAAAACAATCACAATTGGTGAATTGGCAATGCACGCCAAATGGTCCTCAATCCGATAACAAGTTGCACAGAATTTGAGAAGATTTCCGTTGCATGCGTGATGCCGCACCGTGCTCCACTGCATAATGAATCTTTACAGATACAAATACACCCATCCACTCAGACAGACAACAGAGACGAATGTCTTCAAGAAGAGTGTCTTCTCGTCAAGAGAAGAAAACGCCAACCTCAGAAGAGGAATGATTTGATGGCTAATTTCCCTTTTATTATTTGCTTATTTGCACACATGTTCTACAAATTGCTGCACCTGCAGAATTTATCATCATCAGATACTCTAGACACTTTGAATGTCTAACTAAATTTAAGGCACCAACAATGATGGCAACTACTGCCACAGCAAACAAAGTAACGTGTACTGACTAAAGTTGAATATCACTTTATTATTGTCCTCAAGAAGAGAATTCATTTTCCTGGCCACTTCTTTTTCACTTTTTAGACGAAGAGAGAGGCAAAGCAACGCAAGTGAATGGTGGAATCATTGATGTCGTGATTCTGATGAAAAAAAGAGAATTTTCTGAGCAAAAATTTTAATGTGAATCGGATTTCAAGCAAACCAGTACTAAACATCATCGATAATGTTCAGGAATCCTTTTATACCTTGTCGTCTCACAGGGCCTATACATGCATTGCATGCTGTAAACTGCATAATCTTGCAAAAAAAAATTAAGGACCATAACAATGATCATCATAACAATCACAACAACGTGGCAAGTGGCAAAATTCATTTTCGTGTATAAATACTGCGTTTTAAGTTTGAACTGGTGCTTTTACCATTCATGAAAACTTGCAATGCATTTTTGCAATGTGATGGACGCTTCACAAGGAAGGATTTATGAATCAGCGGCGGAACAAAGACAAAATTATTTAAAATGATTGTTTTCGCCGACTTACTGACAGACATCTCGAATGTATGGTGACTGGTGACCACATCCCAGGATTTCCTTATAAAATTTATCAGCTTTAAGGAATGGATTTTCATTCCTTTTAAAAATAAGGATGAAGGAAGGAGAGAGAACCATCCGCATCCGATGGTAAAAGATGTAGGGTATAGGTAACCAAATTTTAAAGTGGAAATGATCATAAGTAGATAAATAATACTTTGTTATCAAATTTATTATCATCGTCATTAGACCAGTTAGTTAAGGAATAAAAAAAATTTACTGATCGAAATTCAAAGATCTCCCTCTTATCTTTGTTGTTCACTGAGCAGATAATACTCTCAGGTAGGTAGAGAAGCGAACATTTTTAATGCATTTTCATTGGACCTCCAGGAATGCGAGTGATTTTCCCACAGAGATGGACATTTTTTTCTATCAACCATTCTTAACTAGACTGCTGCATAAAATGATGATAAACCTCAATGGGTGATGATGATGGTAAGTAATGCAGTTCTGTGTCAAATCATTTGTTTCTGGTCACATGCAGAGTTGCATCCAATAATTTGGCAATCTAGTTTACTCTGATTCATTTTCCATCAGGAAGTTAGACACAGAATTGATACAAACTCATGTTCTTGAAATGAGATATCTTTGTCATTTTCTTGAAGTACTATTTTCGTAGAATGTTCAGCACCAAATTATTGGGGCCCTCCTCAGATTAAAACAACTTTTAGAAAAATATCAATTTTGTACTAGGTCTATTTCTGCTGATACAAAAATTGACCATGAGAAAGTGAAATTTACAAAAAAAAAAAAAAAAAACTGAGCGATTGACAGTTTAAAGAAACCGGGAAGTACGTTAACTCTTGGTTGGGGTCTTCGATTGCAATTTTGAATGCATTATTTTGTATCTTCTGAAGCAGATCACATATAGGTATCCCCTTACTTTTTCTTTAAGCTGAAAATCCTTGAGAGCTTCGTATGTCGCACGTACCACACTTTCTGTCTGAACAACTTGATATAATCATTTTTTTTGTATATTTGTAAAATTCAAAATTGCAACAGGAGAGATGGTTGGTTGGGTACCTCGATAAAAACATCGGAACGTGCGTGTAAATAATGAGATTATTAAACCTCTCATTTTAGGCTTCTGTTTTACGCGATGCATTCATTCATTCAAGCGTCAGAGGAAGGTAGTATAGATATGTATTTAATTTACCATAACATATATGCGACCAAAATTGTTTATGCCCATGTTATCTACACGTATGATAATAATGCCTACATATTCTCGTGATCATCCCATATAGTAAATACATTTTTATAAGGATAATATTGGGATATGAGAGACAGCATTACGGCAAATATTTGCTTCAAGGGATTGGTCTACGAATGTTTTTGACATGATGCTCAGTGATAAAGAGAAGAGATTTTAATGAAACATGGATGTTTTCGCAAATTGTTACCGGCTTGTCTGTGCTGAATTTACCCCAATTGGTCATTACTGGAGTGTAATAAATACCTTTTAACAAATTCATTGAAATTTTACATACGTGCATACAATAAACATAGGAAGTGGCTGTAAGAATCGAGTATATGTAAAACTGCTTCAACAATTTCTGGTACGATATGTCAGACAGGAACTGCTACGTTCATTGGCCTAAAATCTAAAACTGAAATGTGTTGTATTCTAAATTCTTCATAATTAAATACGAAGACTTGTCCACCAAATTGTAGGTATCTAAATAAGTAGCTACCTTAATTACTTCCCTGACTGAGTGACCATATTCGGAAATAATACATTTTTTGAAAAATCGGGCAAAAAATCTGTATCTGAG
>JAQIXW010000261.1:0-36810 GCA_034700685.1 Willowsia buskii
GAATACATGCATATGCAGACTGTCAGGGAGTCTTGACCGTGCGCGCGACATTTGATAGCACAAGTATATATATGATATATTATGTCCTTATCACTATAAAAACTCTTCCCAATCTTAATTAGCCATAAAACATTATGAAACTCTCACATTAACGTTATGAATATGACGCATCAGACACTTCCAGCTCATATTTTACTTTATAGTTCCCATAATGTAATCAACCCGTAGTATAAACTGTCTCTTGTCCGTTTGCATATACATACATATATCATCATCACCACCATCAACGCTTTAAACTACGAAATATCACTCTAAAGCGCTGTAACATGCATATTGTGATAAGCGATATCAAATATTAGTAACCAGCTACAAAATCCGTTTTTAGCGTTACAACCGCCAATAAAAAATATTCACTAGTCTTTTTAGAGCCTCGTCTTCTTTGCAAACTGCAATGCTAAAAGAACACTCTGAATTTTGCGAATGTTTCATAGTTCCAATGCATCCTAACATTTCCAACGCTGCAAAAAATATGGAACGGCAGGTTTTACAGATCGTTACTGCTTCTCTTGTAAAAAAAACTATGGTGGCTTTGCCTGGTTCTTGGCTTCACTATAGCTTTAGCTTTCGCTATAACAATCCCGTATACTCATCCTGAAGCCATCAGTCGTTCACAAGACGCGCAGAAGAACACCGTTCCACAAAAGCATGCAGTAAGACGCTGAGAAACGCTACAGTGCTAAAACACCATCCCACTTGTTTTATGAATTAAAAATTATAAAAGCAAAGTCAAGTCAACTTACCACGCATAATATTTCCCCCTAAAGCTATAATATTTTCTTTACTAGCCGAATACCTGAAAGGAAGAAAGGGAGATAGTATGAACAAGTAGGGGAAACTAAATGACATAAGAGAAAATTGAGTTACTGACACCATCATCATCCTCACCAAACTCTCTATTGTTCCTGTGTCACCGTTACAAAACTCTTGTTAGATACTTTAAGTGACTTTTTCGCATAGTTAAGTTTTCCCTTGTTGTCATCATATCATCTTCGTCTCTAATAGAAGAAAGAGAAAGCTTTTAACTGTAAAACTCCATTATAGTTTCACTCTAGTCAAGTCGTGATATACATACTCCCTGTTTTTTTTTCATGGGGAAAAGTGAGATAGTCTAGCTTGACAAGCGACCAAACGGTAATTTTTTTTTCAAGCCAACGTTTTCATCACCTTCGACATTTTTCTTCTTAGAAAGAGTGACTGGTGTGTGCCGTGTGTGTGTATGTGCACTTAACACTTAAAAATCCATCTCTCTAGAATATTAACAAGGAAGTGAAAGAGGTGACGACGGCGACGTGTTAGCACTTACATAGAGGTAATTACATTATAATCATTTTACGTCCTATCAACTATCCGGAAGCTGCACATTTGTGTACTCGGCAAGGTTGTTCAACCAGTCATACCCAGTATTATGCGTCTGCCCTTTGAAAACATAAGTCATTAATTATCCTTATCATCCACGAGCATCTTTATATTCTTTTAAGGAAAAACTGCATTGAAAATTAAAACAGCAATAGTGTAAATCATTTCAAAATATTTTCTATAAGTTGGGAAACCCTTTAAGCAAACGAGAGTTTTCACTTGAATAAGGAGAGAAAAAAACTTTTTAAAAGTAGAAACCTTCGTGATCCACTTTTCTCACCTTTGCCATTCATCCGAAATCATTTTGTTGCCACATTCCAAACAGTATTACCTTTATATCCCTCCTCTTGAAAATATATCAAAGCTTTCCTTGTTCTGACAGTGAGTGAGGAAAAGTAAGATAAATAAGCGAGGTGGGTGGACAATCAAATTGATATAGAAGGTCCCCCTGATATTATTTTTTTTAACATTTTTGACTTGCGAAATATTAATACACGTGTGCATTCTGCATACTGTCGGAAAGATCTCGGAGAAATCCAAGTAGGGCCGTTGACAATCTTACGAGATAGCAAACAAAGTAGGGAAAAATAATTTCTCTTTGCCATTTTAACACGCGCTAATAATAATAATAAGGAGTATAAGGACACATTCTCTTTCTCTAGACGGAAAGCAAAGTGGCACTAAGAAAACTCCTAATATCAAGAGTGGTACTCTAACGAAGAGGAATTAACAAAGTTGATCCTTAATTCCTGTTAAGAACAGCTTGTTTGTCACGTATACTTATCTTCATGAACGGATTATACATTTTTATAGAGTGAAAATTGAAAAAAACTGATGTCATTTCTTTTCACTGTCTTTAAAACATTGTTATAAGTTGTAAAAGTAAGAAGCTATAGATGTGAGTGGAAAACTTGTCGAGAGTGAGAACTAGTCATTTTCACGGTGTTTGTGTTTCACTTTCCGACTGTGACATGTTCATCTCTGAGCTGAACACCTCACGTTTACAAACTGCAAACCGTCTTGCAGGGCAAGAAAGAAAAAAAGTTCGGCTTGTGTAAGAAGAAAGTGACTTGAAAAGAAAGTTTAACATACGAAAACTCATGTTGGCAACGTAAGACCGTCACTAAACAATTATTATATGTACATACATACTTTTTAATTATTAATTGCATCAAAAATAACTCAAAGGAGAGCGTACAACTTGGGATTGGACAATTAAATTTGCAAGTGGATTTTAAAAGTAAAAGTGATTAAAACTGAGTTAGATAAAATTAGGGCAATTTATAATTGTACCTATTTCTTGTAAGTTTTTCGTGAGAGGGAAAATCTAATAATAAGGAATTGTACATTGTTAAAACAATAACATTAACAAGTTGCAGTTACAATTCCTCATATGAGAAAAGAATCATATAGAACGTATTGACATTTTCCATAAACAAACAAACTAAAAAATCATCTTTGAGGTTCCGCCAAAAACCTACAATTTTATATCTAAAATATCGTCGTGTTCTACAAAGGGAATCCAACAAGTCAAGTCAGCGAAGTAGAAAATCAACTGTCAACAGAGAAAAAGTAAGTATTTTTTGTTTGTTTGGGCAAGAAACAGAAAAAGTCGCAACCATTCACTCACTCAACAAGACAGAGATTTCTCGTCTTCGACGTGTGCGGGGGCAACAATATTTGCATCAACAAACTTGAGCCTTTTTTCTTGTTTACCACCTCCACCGCCAACCTTTCCTTTGCAGGAATCGTGCTTCAGTCACGTAAGTAATACTCTATATTTTTTTTCTAATAATATTACATTTTAGTGCCGTATCTCCGGTATTTATGGTCGGTTCTAAAAGGGAATTTCAAGAGTCCCCAAATGTATGCCTTTTCATGAAAGTTATTTGCAGACATTAAATACCGGAACTACGGTTGAAAATTCAATCCTTTCCTTTAAAACTTAGCATCGTTCGATTACCTCTTATGCGTGCTACATTTCAAAAGGCACTTGAAGATCAAATATGTGGGGGAGTGACAGAAACCCTTGTTTTTGCGCTTGACATTTTCATCTTGTCCAATTAATTATTCTTTGATATAAAAAAAGTCAGTTGGTTGATACAAAAATTCCATACGCTATAGAGTGGATGGTGGTACGAGCATGCCATCCTCCACTAAACAAGTATTGAATCTTGTTTACACATTTCAATCCATCAATTTGTCAGTTTGTTCCGTTCGACGACTCCATGTACTCAAGCAATCTATATAAATGATGGAAAAAAATAACAACAGAAGTAAAAAAACCTGGCAGACAACAAAGAAACCATTTGTATGCTTTTTATTTTCCTATAAACGCAAAGGGGAGAGCTGTTAAAACTTGCTTAACAGTCCATCATCCTCACATGATTCACTTTCTCTCTTCCAGTTAGAAACAAAGTCAAGTGACTTGCATAAAAAATAAGTGGCAAAGCATCCTCTTTCTCTCTCAATAAATCCAACTAACATGAACAAACGCAAAACAGAAAAAAAAGTCGGCTAGTGAATTGGTGATCTCTTCATTCTACCAAATTTCTCTTTCTTGCCATCAGCTCAATATTTTTGACATCTTGTTCATCTGCGTGTTTTTATGTCAAGAGAAATGAAGTGCTTTTCTGTAAACATCATTTTATTTTCATCAAAAAACGGTTCTGCTGCACGTTTCATTCCTCACCACTGCACACATGATACACTCCATTTTCTCCAGGGATTCGTAATGAAATTAAAATTAACCAAAAACAGTCGTGTTGCTATTTTTGGACAATGTTTTGATGATAGTTTTTTGTCTGTTTCTCCAGTTTTAAAAGCATAAAAGAAACGAGATTCGGTTGCGTAATGAGTAGTACTGCGTGTCAGCGAAAGGGAAAGGGGAAACGTGCAAGACATCAGTTTTTTTCAATTTATTCCCTTCAAAATACACATACATATATAATACCTACATACACGCGTCCGTGCATACGCAGATGCTCAACGTTTGAAAATAGGAAGTGATCTACGTGTACTAATAAAGTTGATCTTCAACCTTCACATTTGCACACAGAAAGAAACTAGAATTTTGAAGGGAATGCAAAGAGGTTTTTATTTCTTACCGTTTTCCTCCTTCGAATTCCAGCAAGAGAGAGAGAGAGTTCCACACTCTATGATAATATGAGCTGTGAAGATGTCCTTGAAGAAAAGGATTTAAATCAAGCCCACAAGAGAAATGCTAATGCTAATTGGTGGGATGAGATTATATATACTAATATGACATGTTTCACTTCTTTGCAAATGTAAAAAGGAGTCGGTTTTTATATAAGCTCGTATAACATCCTAATTGTCATGATGAAAGAAACTCGATGTTGGTCTACCGTTTATTTCTTCAGAACCTCTGGATTCGCTCGGTTTTTTATGAGTTGTGTCAAATTTGTTCGTAGAATTGCTTCTTACCAGCTATATTTGCGAATTTACGTGATCTGCCTGTTTGGCAGATTCTCTCATGATACTTTTCAACACAGTGCTAAAATTTAATCTCTCTGTTTTTTCATTCGAAGTGAGAACAAATTTATGCATAAGCATATATATTTACAGCTTATTTTAGGAAATAAGATTTCAGCATTTTCCCCTCGCTTCATTCATAAAATGACATGATGCAAAAAAAGGGATTTCTTGGGTTTGTTGTGCAACAAGATAGTGTAGGGTGGATTATGAAGAAGTAATCCAGGGTCCAATTTCCGGTAGGGAAAAACTCACATTTTTCTTTTCTCTTTTTTTCTTGCTTCAGTAATCAGGCTTTAAATGCACAAGTGCCTTTACTAGAACATGTAGGGAAAGGAGCATGATAAAGGGATTTTTACCATCTTTTCGCCTTTCATTTGATTTCTTCTTATTTTTGGGGGGAAAGAAAGAAGAGAAAATTGAAAGTCATCTTTTCTCCTCGGGGATGATGAAAAAAATATTGAATGGTGGAGGTAATACCACTCGTAACAGTAGAATCAGGGAAGAAAAGCGGCGTAAATTAGCACGCTTCACTGGAGAAATGATATGCTTCACAGTCAGCCTACTATACACCCGCACACAAATGACAAAAGTGCAAGTGGAGAAAGCACGGAGAGACTACTCTTTGTTGAATATCTTTCTCAAACAGCCAATCTTATTCTTCCTACACAAAATGTCGCCATATACGAGCAAGGACCATTTGAGTATTACGATATGACATGATTATGACATGATGATGATCAGTATGGCATTGTGCACTTATTGGGAGTTCGTGGGAGTACATAATCCTGTTAGAAAAGAGCAATCTTTGTGTATGAATCGTATGCGCAGGGTACGAAAATGTTTTAGAAATATTCGAAAGTGAGCGAGAACTAAATAAGATATAAATGCAACAAAGAAAGTTTAGACTTTACTTCTAGCATTGGAAATTCTATTTATACCCTCGTGACAAGATTCCAGTACAATCCAGTTTTGTTTCCCATGAGACATCTCCTTTTATTTTCAAACTAGGTATGTTCATGGTTTTTATAGTATTTTTAAAAGTAAAGAAACATTTACAAAAAAGTTTCTCTCATTTCATGGAAATGTTGACTGAATTCACGTCCAATATTCATTGTGTGATAAGCCATTTCACATGTAACTACAAAAGGGTAATAATCTTCAAAACTTAAGCTCATGCATAATAGCATACCCTACTATATGTAAGTGCAATCTATAATACAATATCATTCCTCATTAGCTGCGTCGTACAAAGGAGGATATTTCTCATCCTTTTGCAAGCAAAAAGAGTAAGCCCCACAGGAAGCACTAAAGTAAACCGAAAAGTCGCAATTTCCAAAATAAAAACATTTTTCACGTTTCATAACAACTCGTGGATAACGGATCCCGTTTCTTTCCGGAAGCCCGTTGGATTTCATCTCATTCAGTTATCATATCATTAGACATTTTCATGACAAACAGGTGGAGATACTTTTGAAAGGACATAGACTGTAATAAAAGGCAACTCCAGAGAATTTCTAAAAGTCTCATGTTGCCCATAGGTCAAATTTAGGCAAGTATGAACGTAACATGAAATACAAGATGAAATAAATCGATGAAATAGAATTTGATTAACCAACTTTCCACACCAGCAATCGTTACTTTTCTGAAAATAAAGAATTCCCTTTGGATGCAGATCAGCATCGATGTTGTCATGCCAATAAATAATGAAGTAGCACATTTCATTTTTTCCATTGTTTTTGTTTTAAATCTTAGCAGCACGCATACTCTGTTTGTAAACAGACGATTTATTGTCTGCTTGAATATTTTCATAAAATGATGAGAACAGGACATTAATAAACACGAATGAAGATAAACGCCATTGATGAATAATAGGCTTAACGTGAGAATGACTAAAAATAAACGAAAGAAATGAGCGAGCAGAGAAATAATGAGTAGCTATCTGATAAATCGAATAAAAATTCAGTTATTTGAATTCCTACACAGCACAAATATCCGTCATATTTCAGCCAAAGCTTTCGTTTTATTTTTTGCAAAAAAAAATGGAAGAACTTTTCTGTTTTTCTACTTCGGCTTGCCTCTCCTCTTCTGACTGCTCCCATTGGACTGGGAGTCCAGATCTGGTAAAGTGGGAGCATCTGTCATCCGGGAAAAAACAGTGGAATTATGATTTATGGCGATTTGGGATTCAGGAAATGGCATTTCATTTCAAACAATGACGGTACTCGTATTATTCATCTCGTTCCTACTTTTCAGTAGCGCACACAAACACCAGAAATTTATATACCAATAGCGACGAGGAAAACACGGAACCCTTAAAGGAGAAAATATCTCCACTCATACTTGATCATCCCCATCATCATCATCATCATATCTTATATCATTACGGAAGAAGTAGAAGCGAAACAAACACCGTTCTCCCTCGATAGGAAAGTAAAAAAAAACGCTGGAGAGAATGTCCCGTAATCTGGCTCTTCATCTTTTCTCTAGGCAAAAAAAGCTAGGAATTGGAGTAGACGTGATCAATAATTTTGATATCTCATGAAGAAAATAAAATCATCCTTGATCGCTGAAAATTTTGTGTGTGCGAACTCGTCCATTTTATGCATATATGCCTTCCAATGTGTGTGGGTTTTTTCCCTGCTCTTTCATAAACGAAATGCTATTAAAAGATGATGTAGATGATTTTTTATTAGATTTTCAATCTCACATCACATCACTCAGATTTCTTGAGCCAATCGTTCGAGAAATAGGATTTTGACTCGTTGGCTGATTTCACCCTACACAATCTTCACACTTTTCCAAAACAACTTGTGAGAAATGGTGGCTCATGTATAAATAAATTTATAAATCAATTTGCCATTTTATTTTTGGGAGAAAAGAGGAAGGAAGGAATTTATTGATGGGACTCCTCCAACATATTTTTGCAACACATAAGAAAAATATGCGATATTACATGTGTAGGTAGGTACTCATACGTAATAATAAATAATGATATATGAATTACGTCATGAGCATGAATGAACACACACGTGTATGTAGGCACATGCCACACGTAAGACAATTTACTATGTCATTTATTTTTTCTGAGGTAAAAAAAGCTACTTTTTAGGGCGACTTATCTTTAACCAAAATCATTGTCACGGGTACACTTTATCATCATGTGCGTTTCCTTGTTTTCCTGTTTGTTGCAGCTATCAGTTTCCTCTGGGGAACAAAGAGAAGATATCTGCATATATATTTATGATTCGTAACAAAAATGGAAGTAAACCACCTACTTTTTTGTTTCATTTAAAACATTCCTTCATGTTCTGGTCTAGTGTATGATATGGTGCAAGTAATCTCTGTATAAAAGCTGTACAAACAAAATAAACTAGTGTCTATCATGCACTCTCCATCACTTTCTGGCATGTTGAGATGTAAATTTATGTCCATCGAATCCAACAATCCATCACCACCACCGCCTATATTTTAATGTATTGGTGTTTGTTATGCATGTAAGTGTCAAGTGGATAGCGGAGTGTGTTTTATCCTCTTTTTATTTATTTATTTATTTATGTGCATAGAACATGACCATGTTGTATTATTTAAAAAGGATAAGCGGTTGGACAGAGAAAACCAGGCCAGGCTATCACGCATATTACGGTATTAGATAAGGTACAGAGTATTTTGTTAGAAGAGTGGTGGTATTGTAGGACGTCACTCGTTGTCAGAATTCTTTTATGGCTGATTGCATGACGAGAGAGACCGGAACAAGGTATCACAAAAATGAATTTTTGGAGTGAAATTGGGTAATCCGTCCGCATGCAAAAAGAAGTAGCGAACGTAATTTTAAACATACATAGGTAACCATACAACATACATATTATTATACAACCATATCTTGTCCTTGTGTATTGTAAGTAACGTCATCATGGTATTTGCAAAAACATTGAGCATAAAAATAGGGCTCAGAAACTTTGATCAATAATTTTATAAAATGAAGGAGATAAACACAATAATGTGCTTATGCACCAATTCCCAGGCAATCTCTCAAGTTTTTATACTCAAGTCTAGAGACGATTTTGGGGATTTTCGAGAAAACATTTCGTCATTTGCTTTGTACTTTGGCTATTTGTACTTTGGGGCAATGAGTGAAGTATTGGAAACTTTGATAGTAATGGCATTTATTGATCATTGGTTTTTCAAGAGTGCGTATAATTAATTACAAGATAAGTAAATAGTTTACAACATATTATCTAAAGTCAATAAACGACTGGTTTGACAGTAATGACCCTGTGAACAGCATAGTCATTAAGATAAGCAATGTTGAGCAGTGTCAACATCAAAATTGTTAAGGTTGCCCCACTAAACAGCTTGTTTCATAGAGTGCTCATGAATTTGAACTTATCCTAGGATAATGTTTTGTTTATTGACATTCCTTTCAAGATAACCATTCCCTACATATATTTACTAATCCTGCTACTGAGAGTGTTGCAATCTTTACAAGTTTTCAAAGAGAATTTATAGTTGTTGTGAAATAACCAATTGTATTGCTCTCTCTACATCTGTAGCGAAAATTTATTGTGTTTTGAACTTTTTTCAAAAAAAGAGTTGCAGTTTTTTGAGGTAAGATACGGTTTTAGGAGTTTGAAAAAATAAACGTTGAATACTTCCTTCTCTGCTATTTTTGTCAGACCTGCCAACTGCATAAGTGATATACCAACAAAATTTTCATGCATTTCTCCTTTTTGAAATGTTAGAAAAAATGGTGACGTGGGTAAAAATACATATGTTTCAGTCTCTCAACTGACTATTATAGGATCTGCACCTTGAAATCCTTCTCAAAAAAATTAGCTCCAAAAATTGCATTCACTCTCCCACACATTCTTCCAAGTTTTGCTATGCTTTTCAGGGAAAACTGAGTATTTATTGGCCTACCAATCTCATTTTACAGCAAATTTGTAAACTTTTAGCCGAAAAAGAACTACGTGTTCATAAATCAAGACGTGGAATTCTACTACATAAACATGACAAAACCATTCATCCATGCACAAATTAAATGGGTATGATGGGGATGGGGAGTACAGAGAAATGCTGTATTCAATTTATGCGTATGGATTAACTCTTGTGTGCAAATGTCTGCATTTAAGAGGTTAACAATATGTATAATTTTATGAAAACTTTTAGGGTTGTGTTGTGTTTGTCCGTCTCTATATTTTCTCAATATCAAAATCTACATTTTTTAAAGTTGATTAAAAATTATTTCATATCGACCTTTCAACAAGTTGTACAGTAGAAATCTCCAAATAAGTTGCAACAACGCTACATTTTTTAAAAAGGGGATAAAATAAATATTACTACTAAATTAAGTTACTTGACTTCATATGCAAATTACATTTTAAACTCCCTACTTTGCTACAATGCTTACTTTACAATATATCACGTTTCTCTATCATTAGCCAAGTAATACTAGCTTAACTTTTTAACAATATAATCTATTTTCCTAGATATTTTGTGTTAGTAGTTCATGATGTCTTGTATTTACTTGTACACTCTTCTGCTGAATCTCTTCTTCTTGACAGAGACGATGACGTCGACAGGATTTAAAGAAGTTTCACTTTTCTTCGGGCTGTTTTTTACGCAACTTATCAGAATAATGAGTTTGAGTGTCGGCTTTGCGTTGTGTTGGGCATTTTTTTCGACTGTTCAACATAATGTTAGATTAGACATCACAGAATACAGAATTTATCCTAATTTACATGGAAATAAATATTGACAAAAAAAGTTTTGAAAACTTCGCAGTTTACTTTAAATGCGTCTGTGCCATTTTACCCACAAGAAAGGAATATCCTGATTAGTTTCTTCAAAAATTTCGAGTTATTTATAACTTTAAAACTTAATGTTCAACCATGTTTGTTTAGCAGTAGAAGTCATATCATAATCGATCTTCGTGCCAAGCCAAATCTTTTGCACAAGAAGCAGAGCATTTCCAATAAAATTTTAAAATTACTTTTGTTTCAAATATAAATTATTTCAAACCCGACCATTGACAATTGATAGAAAGGGATTCGTCCGTAATCATCTTTTCATTCTTGTATTGCGATGTAGTTAGGAAAAAACGAGATATTACTAGTTAGTTGTCAAAATTCGTAATTCATAGGATGCAAAATTGGCATACTTCTAACAGGGCAGATCAAAAGTAATGTATGAATCGTATTTTTATAAAATCTTCTCAAAATCCGCTTGAAACCAGCGAAAATATGTGAACTCATGCCCAACCTGTTTTTGGTCTTGTTTTAAAGCTGAATGTACGGAAATACACAGAAATGCAGATTCTCTCTCTCTCTCCACAATCACCATCCAACGCAACCAAACAAAAGATTATTGCAAATATGATTGACAGTTCTTGCATACCACCCACAAAGTCTCTCACATATGTGTATACGTGAAAGCTATGTTTATTCAATACCTTTGGCGATAATAATTCTCACGAGAGACATAAGTAATTTTAGCGAAAATGCAATAATAATATGTGTATATTATTAATTTTATATAATATATTTTTTACAGCTATTAATACACAGCGATGTAAATAAGCAAAAAAAACGTACGTTCCGATAAATGGTGTTGTATGAATGCCATATGATACGTTCACACTATACAAAATAATCTTGAATTTGCATGAAAAATCTACAGTCTCATCCTAAAAGTAATTTTATAACGCTGTAGTAATTCTCACTGGAACACGAATTGCGGCTTATTGCCATTCTGAAAAACTTTGTGCGACAATATTTCAAGTATGTACAAGTAACTTGACATACTGACGACATACGGATGTCATTATTTCAAGTGAACGTTTACACATGCAATTAGTAGTAATTTGTAGTAATTATAGAGATCCCTCTTGTATCTTTAGCGATCATCACATCACCATAATCTCACTACTACCCATGTGGTTCTTCTCTGCTTTTACTGCAAATAATCATGTGCAATCATGAGAAACGACAAGACTGATGATGAAACGCGTTTTTCCAAACTGTTTTTCTGCTGCTGACATACATGATGGCATTTTGATGTGATGGCGTACAACACACATCACCAATTCAAAGAATATCATTGTCATCATAGTCATGGAATGCATATGTATGAGGAGGAGTTCATGTCAACTAGAAATTTTACTTGGCTCCTGACAATTGAATTCTCTTCTCGGCTCTCCAGGTAGGATAGACGGTGAGTATGATGATAACAGACAGCAAAAACTTGGCTACAATTCTCTTCATTACAGCACGAACACCACCCATACTAATATTCTTTCTTGCCAATATACCTAACTTTACTCATAAATCATAATTTTCTGTCTCTTTCTCCAGAGCTCCAGTAGCGTTGCAGTGTGCTTGACATTGTGAATGATGATCCTGAAACGGACAATAGCATAGAAACATTAGTAAAAATAAAGCTGTAAGGCACCAATCCCCCAAACCCTAAAATTTCACAAAAATTTTAAAAATCATTCTTTGTTCCTGCATTTATTCTAACATTACCTACGTTAATAGTCAATTAGTCTATGGTTTCACGATTTTTTAAAAGCTCATACACAGAGTTCAAGCCTTTAGATGTAACCCCTGTTTGTTACTGTTTTTATTTTTGCTGAAATCCTAAAAAAAAACTTTTTCCGAATTTTAGGGGTATTGTGCGAGTTTTGTTTAAAAATCTCTTCTCGAGTTGTCTGAATAGAAAAGATCAAAAACTGTTGGCATCTTCGCATTATTTCGAATTAAGTCTGAATTGTGATACCTGATTTGCATTAATCAGTTCATTAAAAAGGACTTGTGACTGCGATGTTATAAAATGCGTAATATGCTTCAAAGCAAATAAGTTTTAAGAATCGAGTGGCTCTTAACGTTGCTGACATGTTCATCTCCAAATTGGCTTTCCCACTTGTTCCAAACAAGCTTTCATCATCAGAAGAGTGCTTACCTCAAGTGTCTTTTTTTTGCTGAGTGACACACAATATTTTTTCCCCTCTCTCCAAAACTGATTATCAGTTTTTACCACTCTCAAGTCTGCTGCATATTGCAAAAAACGTGCTGAAAACACCACTAAAACTCAACAATAAAAAATATTTGCATACAATCTGGAACGCAACGTGATCTCAACACTTTGAAGATCAACAACAACAGCACAGCATCATCAATTTTTTCAGTACAATGAGAGGAAAAAGGTAACAGCAAAAGTGGAATTAGAGCTTGAATAATTATCGAATGCTCTATTTTGTACAGTGTTAGATGGCACAAGCAATCAGCATCAGCATAATATACTATGAAGTAGGATGGATATTCTTTTGTTCTCATAAGGACTCATCATAATTATTTGGAGTACATTTCTAGAACCAAGCTTTCTTACAGACGTAGCCTTTTTTTCTAACTTACGAGGTAGTGAAGATATGTGTAGTGAAATAAATTGTACGTCACACGTGTGGAATATATGTAATTTTGGTAGTGTGGGTTTGCTGCTTGCAGCGTGGTATAAATTTTTAAGTGCTTCTGTAAAATAGGTTTCAGTAATCAATACAATTCTGGATCGATAATGTATTAGAAGTTATTATTATGCCTAATTGCGAATCGTTAATATTGCTAATAACTTTATTCTGAACAAAGACAACTACTACTACTCAACTATTATTACTAGCATGTTGTATCGTGTCGTGATCGTGACAGGTGACCGAATTTTTGAAAGAAGGGTGAAAGTGACTGGTATCACCACTTGCCACTTGTGTTATTGGTAGTGTTACTACAACTGCAATGGTAGGTAGACTACAGAAAACAGAAAATATATTTGGGAACGTATAACTAACTTTGAATGTAAGAAAATGGCTGTCTCACTGGTTCACTGATTTATTTCCAGCGGACATTTTTTTCATCACGCTTGCTGTAATGTCACACTTCACGGGTTTGGTACGTACTTTGTTGCTTGAACCTCTAGCTCTGGTGTCGTGTCGTAACAATCGTGAATAAAAGATGTATGAATATGAAAAAATGCATAGCAAACACTTCGAGAGTGGAAGCAAGTACAAGTACATACACCATGGAGCTTTTGTGATGAGGAAACATTGGAAATAATATGTCTGTTAGCTGATTGTATTTAAGAAATTAAGTTTTTAAATATGGGTACTATGTTATGTAACTGTCGTCATAACCGGTCATAAGTTTACCCTGTGTGGAGTAAGTTGGTCAGATATAAAAATCATTTGACATTGTCAATCGTAATAATGCTTTGTGTTTAATTGACTTGAGTAAAGGATAAAGCTTCGACAGGGTTACATTAATTAACTATTCGGAGGTGTGGGTGGATCTACCCATCTTTTGAAAGTGAAAGAGTTGAATGTCCATTGTGTAAGACGTAAGCTGGCATAAATTAATGAGCAGTTAAGTGCTTTAATAATATTATGCTCTTTTGTCTTTAGTCTTTTCAAGGGTGACATTGACGACACGTGTAATTTTGGAAGCATTTTGTACTGCTCGCTCAGTTTAATATGATACAAGCCATAATTTTCAACGCCTAGACAGAATTAAGGATCAATCGAATTTCAATTTAATTAAATGAGAAGTTGGAGGAACAGAGGGCATGGATGAAATTTTCGAAACAATAGTAAATACTAGAGATTGTAAATTAAACTGACTCTTGGTTGCATTAAGGAGATTATAAATACCATTGATGCTTCAAAGTGATCTTACAAATCACACTCAGACATATTAGTACCATAATTTTGTACAATTATTGCCACTTAACTCATTAACTTTGTCTTTATGAACTTTTACATTTAGGTAATTTGTCTTTAACCTGGTGATTATATATTTTTAAAATAAAACAAAAGCAAGCTTATCTTTCTTCTAGAAAGAGTCAACAAAGTGCTCATTGTCGAATTCGCTTTCATCGAAGCGCAATAAGTCGTCACACGTGTGCTGGAACATAAGTAGCATACTTCATGAGTGGAATATTTTGTCTAAATGCAAAACGAAAGTTTAAAAGGGGAAAAATTCACATGAAAAATACTTTATCTTCTTCGTTTACGTCACATGCACTATCTCGATATTCACTTCAATTTCTTTCAGAAGAAAGCATAAAGCTTTACGACGATTTAAGTACTTATTTTTTCAGAATTTAACGAAGAAAAGAAACAGAGGAAGTTTACAAGAGTAAGAAGTGCTTCTCGTGTTATATAAAAGTTTTCTTGCTTTCTAAAAAGTAGCAAAGAATATATAGGAGAGATTTTAAAACAAATTCATCATCGTCAAGTAAGTACGTATTCATCCCAACTTTCTTCCAACTCGTATACAAAATAAACCATATATTATATTAGTTCTTTGTACTTTCCCATTCATGCATAAAGCAAAGAACAAGTCGAAAGAATTAACATTTTAAAAAGAAAACTCATTAAGGGGGATTCAATCAATTTCTATTGATACCATTTTCCCCGTATCCGTGTTACTCCTCAACTGGAGCTTTTCCATCAAATTTGAATGACCCCTTTTTACAAAAGATCATTTGACAGCACGGCGTGCTTTGTGAAAATTACGCTTCTTAAAGAATTCCTCAACTTTCTTTCAAGCATTCATTCTAACTTTAGAGTTTTTGTACTCCACTCTCTGACATGATATATTTTTGTACAAGCAGTTTTACATAAACTCATTTATATTCAGGAGTGACGAGTGAGTCAACCTGTTCCACATTTATGTAAGATTAACTATATATTTCGTAAATGGCTGTTTACTATGTTTTGAGAGAGGAAACAAGTGTTTCTTTTCACTCTCTTGTCCTTCATAATTTATAAACTTTTTAATACGGAGTAGATGATTGTGATATATATGTAGCATGCATAAAATATGCCTAAAGGCTGTAGCACGAAACAAGCTAGTAAAAATCAGCGGTAATCTAAAACAGCGAAAAATATTCTCAAACGATTTTTAAACTACGCACAAGTTTTATTTGCAGCATCGCAGTATGTGTGAACTACAGAAGGGAAAAACATAATTTATTATTATTACCTCTGCAAAAATTTATTTAGCATCAGCAAAATCTATGTTCCGCATACAGTATAATGCATTATGTTCCACGGCCCGTAATTGAAAATTATAAGCGTGTAAGACTGCCATATTAATCATCTGAGCAGTGGTCTCTTTCTGTGGGCATGTATTCCGTGTTTACGTCATGTGTGTAAAGTTGTCCTAGTAAGACGACATTTCTCCTCCTCCCTTCGGGGTGAACAACAAGAGGAGACATGACACGAGGCACAAAAGAATGGGAAGCTGCACAGTGTTCACTTTTCAAGCGGAAACCAAACCTACAACACCATCACCGCTGTGCGCATTGTACCGCTGACGTTTTCTAATTTTCCTTTTTTTCCCTATCGCTGTTGTTGTAGTGGTAGCGCAGCGTCAGCACAAAAAGTAGTTTATGCCATGCCACTATGCCACGCGATGAGGTAGCCAAAAAGTGTGACATAATAATTTATGTGCACGATACACATTTTTATGTGCTTCTAAACAAAAGCATGTTGAAAACAAGAAGAACAACAATAATAAAAATTAGTTCGCCAGTGGAAATGCTAAGAATGGTTTTTTATTTCCACCTACGATACTAGAAAACTACTTGGGCTATTAATTAGTGTGCTAGACCTTTATTTTTCAGAGTGGTTAGGAGTCCAGGCATGGAAATTCTTGCTAATTATTAATATATCTAACGGGGAAAATGGCATTCCTATTTGTAGTAGAAGTTGTATGGGAAAAAAATGATTTTCCCAAAATTTCAGTAGGCATTAAGAGTGGAAAGAACTTGTATGCCAGGGAATGCGGTTGTAATCCTTAATAGTACAACCATGTATACAGAGCAATAAGAGTATGTTTTAGCATTTAGTAAGTATAGTAGTGGCTGCAGTGTTAAGAGAGGGCATTTATCAACTGTAGCTAATTTATTACAGGATGTACTTACTTACTTCATTTCCTACTTAGCTCTATCGTCTTTTCTGTAGAAGAAAAAAAATTAGCTACTATAACATGCAAACCCGTAAAAAAAGAAAGGAGAGCAATTTTTGTTCCACTTTTTTTCTATTCTTATTTATATCATTCTAAATTCTTTTGCATTTTTGATGTACGCTATATGAGAATGATGGAGAAAACAAATTTGTAAAACTCATCTTGAATAACTCCTTTTTGAAGCTCGTTTAATTCCTTTGGGATTGGCTGGTTTGCATAAACTTCATTTGATTTTGAGGATATCCTTCTTAACAAAAGATACTTTTGGTGAAACGATTTCTATGCAGTCAAAATTATGTATAATTTAAACAGTTTCGATAACTATGCACCACAAACATTAATAGAAGCAAGTTGCATCCGGAAAAGAATAAAGGAAAATTATAATTATCTAGAATTGCCTTTAAGCTATTTGCTATGTATATATATTTATGTAATCTAATCCTCACTAAAAATTAAAAGTCGGTTTCATCACTATTAAACTAACAGCACGCACGCTTGCATTTATTTCCTCCGATGAAATTCCAACTATGCAGTACATCAGGTTATAAAATCATAAACTAGGAAGGAAATACAGAAATATCCGATGCTCTAAAACTTTCTCTCATCATATAATGGGCCGCTTACACTTTCTTCGCTTGAGGATAATATAAGAGCATGGAAAATTTTTGAATTGCAAAATAGCATGTAATTTAGAGTAATTCAATTATCAACTCTTGTTGCCATGCACAACTGTAATTACTTCAGTTTCCTTAGATAGATAATCATCGCCATCTCATTTTGACTATTACAACATTTTATTTTATTTGCAATAGTACAACAGTCTCAATTTTAGTCCGCTCTTTTGGCGCAATATTTATTCTTCCGGTTCAAATCCTATGCTCAACCAGGGTTGCAAATTGTATCGATTTTTTCTAGAAACTTTTCCGTTTTTCGTAGGAATGCTAAAAACTTGTCTGTGAGTACAAAAGACACAGTTCCTTCCCCCTTTCCAAAATTCCTTTTACCCTCTCGTGAAAGTCTTATTTTTAACCTTTTTAATTCCCTGTCATGTTACGTACTAATTCCTCCTTATTTACAACTTTCCATGCATTTCCAACTGTAGCAGCAGCCAACAAACCTAGCCAAGCTAGCGAAAACTTTATTTCTTTTTCTCTCCAATTATAAAAGATTACTGCTACAACAAACAGTGGATCTTCAGTCTTCAGTATGGTACTTCTGTTGCCGTATAAATCGTCCACAACTCTCCACACAGCAATCACTTTTATTTCCCAATAATAATTATCCATTCATGCGATTTTATATAATATTCCATCCAGCATAGATATATCCCCATTCTCCAGCCTTTTCCAAACATTTCCGAGTCTCCATCAATGCTGCAGCTGCTCCTTTTGCTTCACAAAGAGAACTTTTTTTCCTCGCTGGAAACAGAAGAAGAAGCGATGCAGTAGTCGTTCATTTATGGCAAGTTGGCAAATGATCATCATCTCGAGACAGAAAGAGCGAAATAGAGAGAGAATGGTTATTATTATAGGTAGACTTTCTAGCCCCACTAAAAATAATCACATTAGTTGCTCATTCTACTGCAAATACTGAAGAGATGGTGGCAATGGTAGTTTTCCCTATATTTTTTCTCATGATGCCCACAGGCTACCAACCACTCCAACAAAAGGAGTTTCTGTTCCACACTACTGTACTATTTAGTCCCACAACTCTGTTTTTTGCAATTTCCTCCTCCCAAACTTGATTCTTTTTTCACCTCATCATTGCAAAAATGGGAAATAACGTATTTTGTGAAACTACCATCACCACCGCAAATTATCAAAAGAAAAACTGGAAATGTGATGACTAAACGTTGAGTAAAAGTAAGCCAAGCACGAGAAAAAAAGTAGGTATAAATTCTATCCTCTTTTCGTTTTTTCTTCTAGTCATGTGACTCTGGGAAGTATTTCTTCCGGAGTGTTTGTTCTTGTTTTTTGTTGATGTTACGACTATAAGCCCATCACGCTATGCCACACGCTCATGAAAAACCAGTATGAACTCCTTTTTTTCTGGTCGTTTAGAAGTTGAGCCCCCAGAAAGTTTTCTTCTGTTGGAAAATGGAAGCTAGAGCTGTAAAGGCTGAAAGCATGGAAAAAGTAAAGTGCAGTTGGCTCTTTTTGTTAGACTATGGACGAAGAAGACTAATGTTCATGCTATTTAAATATATGCATCAAGAAAGATGGTTGGTCTCTGTCAGTGGTTGGTTCGTGGTGCTAGGGGCTTCACTCCTACTAACTTGGTAATAGATTAGTACTACAATATGGGTATGCATAGGATCATTAACAGCCTTTGCAACAGTCAAAGCTACCTCAATAGATTCTTGTCGTTTTTGGTGATGGAAAAAGTTTGGTCGTTGGAGTAACTCTCTGCCTTGGTACAATATTAACAAACAGTGAAGCAGAAGAATAAAAACGGTTGCGAGTGCGATATCAGAGTTCCAGAATGTTACAGAAGAAGAGACTCCGTTATTCATCCTGGAAACCTCAAGATATTGAGAGTTTTTGCAACCATGTCTTGATGTCTTTTTTGCAAACTTTCACCCGAACAAGATGTTATTGTTATGTTATTGCACCAACTAGTGTGCATATTTTAAATGATGTTAAACACAACCGTGAAAGTGTCCCCTTGAGTCACAGATTGATCTTTTTGAATGTTCCCTCCACGTCACGGAAACCTTGCATTGTCTAAGATCCAAACATGGTACTGAGGAAAAACTGAGAACAAACTCAAGACAAACCGCCGGTCCCGGCGTGTTACTTTTCTTTTAAAAAGTCACATAAAAATAAGAAAATGTTTCCTTCACAATAACACATCGTCCAAAAAATATTGTTTTCTTCGTGAATTCAACAATGGTACTTATTGCCAACGTCAGTCTCCTGTTTGTAGTGGTGTCACTATACTGTTTGTACTGTGTATTATGCATGCTGACTTGTGAAAGAAGTTGAACTGACAATATTACTTTTGAAGGTATGTAGCAATACCCTCAAAGGACATTAGTCGTCGGTCAATGCATCCTACATGATAGGTTTTTTCACTCTCAAAATAAAGAAATCAAAGGGCTATACGAATGTATGTATGGTTGCTAAGATTACTAAGAGGCTATATCTATAACTGGAAGAACAGTTTCTTTGAATACGCAATAATAATTTGATACGGTGAAACATGCGATTGTGACATAACTAACTGTTGAGAAATCAAAGACCTGAATGAATTCCCTTCTCCTCATACCTACATCTCCCTTGTGGAAATTCCAATAAGATTGATATTATGCTTTGTAGTATCCATTCAAGTGCACACTTTCATAGCTTAGTACAGTAGCATCCTTTGATTATTTGTTCAGGTCTACTGCAAGAAGGCAATTTCCTTACGGCAACTTGATCTTCAGAACTGCTACTCTTCCACAAATACAAAAAAATAGTAAACAGTCGAATAAACTGAAGGTAAACAAAATAAAAACATATGCCTCACTCAGTATGCCCATTTTGTTTGTCCACTTCTAGACCGGATATCGTCCTCTTCGTGAAAGGTTACGACTTACATTCATTCTGTCACCTCAGGACATCATCATCGTCATCACATCTTTTATTTGTAAATGTTGTTGTGGCTATGTCTGCGGTGATGTTTACATTTAGCCTATATTGTGGCAGGAGCAGAGTCTTTTCTCGGAAAAAAAGTTTTGGAGGAAAAAGAACAGATTTTTTTAGGGTGGTGGTAGTGGTAAACTTTGTAAAGGTTAGCTGTTGAGAGAAAGTGAGGGAAATGCAAAGGTGCTTAAAGGATTTTCTAGTGAAAGTATCCGACTTACTTTCTTGGGTCAACTCTAAAATTATTTGGTTTTGTTGTGTGAGCTGAGGTGATGATGGGCATAGTCTTCTGAGAGAGAAAATAAAATGTAAAAAGAGAGATCTGTCGTTCTGAACTCCGTTCTGGAGAAAGTAGTGACTTTCTTTGCCCCCAACTATGCAAACCAAAGCCAACAATATATGTATATACAAGACTGAATTTTTTTCTCAGTTTTTCTTTCTTTCTTTCTTGCTTTCTTCTAATATGGTAAACAAACAAAAAAGCCACACTTGCTACTTATACAATATGATACCGTTGTGGTATAATGTGGTTTTCTTTTGTGTGCAGGATAAATCCTCTGCTGGAGAAAGTAAACTTTCTTCGTGTGGTGAAAGTATGTATACGTATATAGATATAAGGGAGATCTTAAGTGTAATAAAATACCACAGAAAAAAGTTTTGCCCACTTTTCCAGATAATAAAAAAACATGTGCTAATGATCAGTGAAAAAACCTCTTTGAGGTTGGTGGGGTTTAGTGTGGTAGTGAAGGTGGTGAAAGGGGGAAATGATATCCACTAACTACTTCGTTTGGTCCACCTACGCAGTTGGTTTTTGCACAGGACAAGAAACCAAACCAATACTGCTGTTAGCTACTTTTTTATTGTGGTCATCTCTCTTTTTTTAAACTTTCGCTTTGCTTTACCTCTGGACAGTGAGAATATACCATTGGGTGGAACATATCTGGTTTATTATGAATTGAGTAGAGTTTTGATACTGGGAAAAAGGACTAAATATTATATCCTGATCATATTGTTTGAGTATTTGAGACTAGCTTTTGTTTTTGGTAGTCCAACGGTTGCATTTTTGAAACAAAACTAAAAAAGAAGTAATGTTATAAAAAAGGAATTGGAATAAAACTTTTTACTTTCTAACTGGACATTTTTGCAATCCTTGAATCCGGATCCGACTGAACTTTAAGAAAATACTGTCCTTTTGTTAGTTTAGTGGTTTAGTTGGTCAAATAAAAAGTTGCATTTGATATGTAACTCTGCACAGTTTATGGAGTAAGGATTATCCACTCGGACAAAACAATATCCAATTCGTAAAATCTCAATTCAAACGTAAAGTGCACATCGCTTAAAACAGATTTTGTTATATAGCCGGATTCTGGGTTGAAACCCTAGTAGGAAATGTATTTTTATGGTGCATATACATCACAATCTTCCGTAAGTAGTCGTTAGTCCATAAAGAATGAAAATTTACTGATGGCTGTTAACTTCATACTCTTTCCGATGCGACTGGATCATCATATTTGAGTCAGTAGGCCAAGTAGTTTTCTTCTCTGTTGGCTACATCCGCCTCCTCCCTCAAAAAAAAAAACAATAGCAACTGTAGTCTATCCTATTGTTAGCATTTCCGTTAGTACCTATTATTACCATTATGTGTGTTGCGTATATATAAATAAAATGGAATGAGAGTCGTGATACATTACAGAAAGTAGGAGATTTCAATTCAACTCATACAAAGAACCAACGCAATCATAACCGTTGCAGCAGCAGAAGTAGTTCACTAAAAAACTGTTACATAATAATTTACTCGTGTACCCAGTGAAGCAAGTCAATCCAATCGTTTCCAGGTTCTTCTGGATGGATACCTTCTCTACAATTTCTCATATTTATTCATCCACTGCTTAATCTGTCTTGTCGTCTTGCCGTTGCTCGACTATTTACATTTGCTATTTTTTATACTAGCTGTGAAATAAACAAATGATAACATATTTATTATGGTAACCTTAGCACTAGGAGGTAAGCCGAACCTCTATCTCTAGAGTTAGTAAAATCATGAAAAGGGTTGGTAGGCGCTCCGAAAAATTTACGAACTCAACAAAGTTTTTTTTAAAGAGAAAGTAAAATTAATATTTATAGAAGATTTATAGGCGTTGCTCTCCAGAATGATGTTGACTAGCGTTTGAGGAAGGAAGTACCTTATCTTTGTTAAATCCTTCCGACTGGAGAACTGTATGCTGATTTTTATACCCAACATGGAATAGTATTGAATACAAGGATACATTTCAGTAAATACATGTTTCAGTAAATATGCACTCCGGGCTCGAGAAGGCAACAATTTGTTATGATAAAAAAAACTAGAGTTTTAGTGCTAAAAATTTCATCGAGATATATTTATAGCTGGTATCACATTCTAGTGAGGTTGAGGGAAGAGAAGTATAATGGGATTTGCATAATTACACAATCATACATTTATTACTAGAGGATGACGTCACTATTGCCATGATAATTTGGAAGATAAATATTTTTGTGGTTGCATTATATACTTGTTGAACTAACATAACACACACAGAAGACTACATTATTATTATTACATATCTTTCGGTTCTTCATGGATGATAGTTGTGAAACAGTGATGGATGCTGTCATTATCTTTGATGCAATTGCTCCAATTCACCTTCCACCTGTCACCTCTCCAAACTCCCAAATTCTTACCTAGATTCCAATTAGCATTATTAAAATGTCAAATATCATAATATGTACATGTTGTTATCTTGTTCCCTACTGACTTATATACTTTGAAGTGCAAAACTGCAGTCAGTCTGCGTCCGAGAAACTCTGTCACTGGAACGATTTCGGTTGATAACCAATGATATGCACGGCTCATTTTAGTTCATGTTGAGTTTATCAGTGCCAATAAATTTGACGATAAAACTACCGCCTCAAATTGGAGCTACTATAATAACTGACAATGTGCAGTTGCGACACAAAAATCACTCCACGCTACTTTTGACTATGCATGACGTGATTCGAGGTGCGGTACTATGACTGCTGATAAGATGATGAAAGTGGGATGGAAGTATGGAAGAAGAGTGGAAGACGTGGGAAACGAGTCAGCTGAAAAGATAATAATAAATATTATTGCATTTGATGATGATGAGTAGAGGCGGTGGTGAGTAAATATTGGAGTAGAAGTGTACAAATACAATTGTACTTGTAGAAGACGTGTGGTAGCAGCATAAATTGAACTGATTCGAGTGTAATGAAAAAGACAGTTGGTGGATTGCTGATGATGAGTGATGAAGATACACATAATGATGGCTGATGGGGATGCGGTGAGGAAATGGTTTGCAAGAATTTTCGCCAGCAAATTATTCCAGGCACATTTCTGCAGAAATTAATGAATGGGCTTTTTTGTATACGGAAGATCAACCCACGTAACACTTTCCCAATATGTACTTGATTTGATGATGAATACTTGGTAATGTGGAGGATTGGTTCATGAATAGGAGAAATTCATGAGTACATGAGTTTTCAATGATAACATAATAATGGAGCATAATTATCAGGGTAGCAAAAAGTTGCTCCAAACAGTTTTGAACTTTCAAAAGGAGAATTATCAGAAATGAGGTAGCTAGTAGGAATAAGCTATTGTAACCATGCGTGTAATAAAAACAAACGTTTGAAGATAATCCATGGAATTGATTCCCTTTACAAATAGATAGAGTGATGTGTTGTCATCAATTAATCAAGGAATATACGCTGAAACACTTGTATAAGTTGAGGAAGAAGAAAGATAGAAAGTGAACTGATGACATGACAGGAAGATTTAAAAGTGGTGTGAACTGCGTACCAAACAAAATCTCTGTCAGCGTTTTCCGTTTCATCACACCGCACGACAATTCTTCATTGCTAATATGCAATTACACAGCAGTTGAGAAATTACTGTAGAATTTCCCATCATCCAGTATTTTACTATATTTTCAATGTGCTCTCTCACCATCTCAAATTAAAACTATAAAATCCTCATCAAATCTTTCCAGTTGCAACATCAGCTGAAAATTTAATTAAATACTTTGGAAAACTCGTTATCACCATTGGCTTTTGTGTTTGTCGCGATGAGAGCATGGAAGAGAGAGTGCGCCCACATTCCATTTCGAGAATTGAGGATGCTGTTGATAAAGCATTAATGATAAAATTCAAGCTAGGAATTCATTACAAATCTTACACAACTATCCAGAACACTACAAAACAATCAATTGTAGCCTTACGAAGAAAGACTTTCAAATTGTCTGTGATGTTTCCTGAACCGAGATGTTTTATTTTTAGCATTTCTTAGGCTATTCGTCTTGCCGCCCACTACTGCAACAAGAGGGTAGCAATAAAATAGCTATTTATATACCATATAAATATTATGTATTACTATTCAGCTAGTCCTATCAGCGCGTTATTCTATAAAGTGTACTATTATTCGATATATTATGGTTTGCTTTGATCTAAAGATGAAAAGGCGTCGACGAAAATTGACTTCCGGTTATGGTTGTTTTACATAATATAGAAAATATGAATGTTCCTGTCTCGTTGTTTGAAACGAACTTTGCTTGAGAAGGAAAGCTGCTCTCTTAAAGATGAAGGAGGTGGTGTGATGGAAGCAAAATGGAACTTGCAAAGAAAGTTGCGCGGTTATGCTAGCAATCAATAAAACAAACTTTCCTTCAGTTTCAAAGAAATTTCGTTTTTGTAAGAAAAAATGAGTGGGTAAAGTAAGGTGTGAATTTTGCAGTTGAAAAGTCTAGTACGGTGGTTCTGGGGATGCAGTCTTTTATCAATAGTTTTGTTGAAAGAGTAGTGAGATTTTCTTCTCAGAACCAGTTTCAAATTCTCGTCATTGCAAGACGATATCATTCATGGTTTTATTTGGAGACATAATGATGGCATTAAAATATGCATGTGTGTCGGTACCATTTTGCAATCTCAACCAATCAATAATTCCTCGTTTTATAAATTATTAATATAATTATTCAGTATTATGTGATACAACTCATAATATGTTTGAAGAGAAAATCGGGTTATTGAGAATGCATACGGAATTATTATAATTGTCAAAATGACACTCAACATATTTCTCTTTCCGTTTCAGAAGAAGGAGAATTTTCCATGCAAAATTCTACGTTGCCATGACCTTGTATGTACATTTCCACATTCACGCTCTGTAACTGGTACGATTTTGCTGCTTTCTCCTTTAAAAATATAAAATCCCTTTTCTCTTTTCACCTCGTTTTCTCCTATTATTAGAAAGTCTATTTTATATTTTTTCATCACCTAGAAAGCCTGTTTTTTCTCTTTGCTTCCTCGTAAATATTTTAATGAGCATGTGCGCCCGTGTCCTCTTTTATTTCCTTCACCATCCATTTTTCTAGATGTTACCATTATGGAATATTACTTTACAAGGAGAGGATCATAACAAATGGTAGAAAAAACCGGCCCCTTTTTTTCATTTCTAGATGCTTAAGAACCAACATAACAATTAGCAAGGCCTCTGTGAAATCATTTTTCCTTTTCATCCTGTTTCTGCTCTTATGGGCTAATAGGAATGGCATAGTATGGCTATATACATATATGAATATATGAAATGGTATTGGTTCTTTCGTTTTTTCCCACCCAACGTCGAAAACAGCATATTTTGCAAATCACCTTTGCTACCATAAATATATAGTGACACAACAATTAAAGTAACAAAAGAAGGTAAAATTTGGTGAAATATATGTGTACAGTCACTATATGGCTTCAATAGGGTAAGTCTCAAAACTGGGGTAATATAAGATTCTTTCATCTCAAATTCCTTCCTGTAGGATAGCTTTAAAACTAACAATAAGCGTTATAAAATATAACGAGTGATATTGAATTCTACAAATTCTCCGGTTAGCTCTTGAGCACTAAGCTAAATAAAAAACGAGCTAAATAAGTGAATAAAGCCATATTTTTAAGAAGTGAGAGATAAAAAATGTTGTCGGAGAAAGTTGAAAAAAGATCTTGGACTTTCTGCTGTGCATACATAAAAACATAGAACCTTTGTGAAGATCTCCATTTTATAAGGCAATTACATATTATTATTATGGATGCATCCCTGTATATATGGATGGGGGGAAGGAACTTGGAGACAGTGATGAATTTGTCGATTGTCCTGGTTTTTCGGTCCGGAAGTTGCTCCCTCCTACATGCCATTACGCTTCTGTGATCATCAGCAGCACCAGAACTGGAGCGTTATCTTCATCTCTGTATTATCATAATACATTGTACCACATTTTCTCCTCCATCATCGCAGTTTCTTAGTATTAACTCTGAATATAATATGAGCATATGTCTAATGGACGATGTGATAATAGGAAGAAAAGCTCCTAATTTTACGAGTGCAACGACCATATAAAAAGATGCCGTGAAATCTCTCAAATTGGTTGTTGCCATATACGTGCACTCACTACTAAAATTCGAGTGGTGCCATAATAACGGAACTTCATGCTTGCATGTTTGGTAGTATATGTATTTATGAGATCTTCCAGAAATACATGTTAACCAAGTATACAAATGAGCACATGTTTTTAGAGGTCCTCCGCTGCACATAATGCTACCAAACCATACAAAAAGAAGCAATTAGGTAGGTGGAATCATCGCGATGATCAAGAACGAAGATACGATCGTGTCGTCATTGGCACATTTAACGGTTAACTGCGATAACAAATAAAACTTTTTTGAGGCTGCTGTTGCCTTATACTTTCTCCGTCTTTTTCTTCCTTTCTTTTTATCTGGCTAACATAATGTTGGTCCAAATGCCATATGCGCCTTACGATTTTGCTAAGACTTTTTAGCCAAAAGACTTACCAGAAAAATACTTTCTTCTTTGGAGAAACTATCTCTCCAACTTCTTCTAGTAGCAGAAGGAGAATGACGATTTAAAAAAAACCAACTGTTCTCATCGTTACATATCTGCATAGTTGTGTCAGCAGTTAAATCTTCTGGAAGAAACAAACCTGAGAAAATCTCACCATCCTAGCCAAAGAAACGGGGTTTCATAAAAGCAAGCAAGTAAAGCAAGTACATGTACAAGTCTGTATTACCCATCTTCTCTGACACCTTTATTGTGTCGTCTTTATTCGCTCAAGATTTTTGCATGTGTACTTTGGTAAGTGAAAATAAACAGAGAGGAAATTATATACTGCAATGCACATTCTGTTGAATCTATGATCGTGGAATCTCAAGATTTCATATATGCTTTAGAATAACGCTACAAAATTGCTTCAAATTTTGTTTTGTTTTCTTTTTCCCGTGAGCGTCGCTGGGAAAAGTCCTTCAAAAGAGACTAGAAAAAAGTGTTTCAAACAATTGACGATGGAAGAAGATTTTAAAAGTTGAGACTTGAGACTTCCAAATATGTTTAGCAATGACCTTCACAAAAAACGTGTTTCCAGAGGCGCATTTCTCTGCATATAAATAATGTGTTGTATAGATGCTACAAAGGAGATAGATATGTACTACACAGAAAATATTATTTTGTCATTCTGAATCCGTATTATTATTTCGTGTGGAATACCTGACCCTTTTCTAGAGAATATATGATCAGTTTACTTTCTCCAGTCAACTCAAGTTGGACAACAATATGCCATTTTGTTTGTGTAACCTTCTCCATGCAACTAACTAGCTCTGTTGCTACTAGTCCCATCCTCCTTGTGTGTGTCATCAATAATGCAAAAATTGCCTTAGGACATTTTTCTGAAAAGTACATAGACAGCAGTATGCACAAGAGACAGTAGCAAAGGCAAAAAATACATTTTTTATTCTCAAACAGGCATTAACGAATCAACACCGTCAAGGGAAGAAGATTCACAAGGCATTTTATGCCGCAGTCGATGATAAGTTTCAAAAGGGGTACACAAGCGTGAGTAAAGAAATGATGCAGGAAGTGTTTTATCTAATTTTTCGCTTGATTTTTAGCGAACAATGGCATTTCTCGCAAACAGTGTAGCAGGAAGTATAACAAAGCAGAGCAATTTAGATATTTAGAAACGAATGTTGTTTGTTGCTTGTGGTGATTTTGATGATGACTTGGAGAAAGGTTGCGATCGACACGCTTTTTTTTACCTTAATCAAGTGTTACAGCGACAAAGCAAACATTTATAAAGAAGAAAGCAAGAATAGCGAGTGAAATGCGTATGTTTTGTATAACGTTTGATTGTACTCTTTTTTATTCGCTCATCCAAGCAAACCAAAAAAAGGATGGAGGAAAGCACTGCTTGATATTTTTCCGTAATCATTGCTATCATCATTATTATCAAGTTAGTCATCAGACACAATTTCTCTTTTGTGTTCAGTTGTTTGATCGATTTTTTTACATGAATGCTTGAAAAAAAATGAAGAAAAACAAAACTCAACAACAATATTACACTAAAAATACAAATAAACGCCATAGGAGATCTACCACACAAATTTCTAGACTTTCTTTGTAAAAATGAAGTAGTGTGATAAAAAAATATACTACGTTAAAGGGTAAGCCAGTTTCTTATTCTTTCTTCCTACGATTATTAGGGAAAGTTTTCATACGTGGGCTTTCACTGATCGTAACTTCGCATTTTGTTTTAGCAAAAGATGATCGTCATCATCGTCACTCCTACGCTAGCGTTACGAGCGGTGCCTGTATTTCTTATAAGATTATCATCCCAGAAAATGTTAAAATTTGATGAACGGTTATTCTGCCGTTGGAAGAATAATATAATATGCACTTCTCTCTACCTTCCTCTTACTTATACTTTTATATAGATAAGTGAATATAGCATGTTAAGTGTTATACCATGTTAAAACGTATTACAAAAGGGGACACTTAACTAAAATAGAATCATCAAAAAGTACCTACCAACACCACATATTTGCGTTGTTTGTAAACCTTGGGTTAAGTTCCAAAAATTGTTTCTCGTTGACGCTTCCTATATGTTAACCATCTATCGCAGCAGCTAAAATTTTGCAACTCTGATTGTCTTCTCCGCTAACGAAAACGTCTTTTGTAATACTAGGAAATTTAATGTCTGTGCGGATGATGTTTTGATAGAAAGACAGAAAAATCAACGCTGGTGGCGTATTTCTACACTATGTGAACCAATATTATGCTTTATCACCTACGTTGTAGATATGAACTTTAACACGATGGTGTTGCGATGTTAGTTTTCATCATTTCTATGCTCTGTTGCAAGTAAAAAAATATGAAGAAGAGAAAAGAAAAGATTATATTTCCGTCCCAATGAGTAGGCTTGGCTTGCTGTTCACTTTTTTCATGAGAAAGAGTCAAGTGCCTCTTATTATTTCTGCCACTTCTACTCTGTCTCTATAGATGAATCCTGTAACCTTACTTGAGAGAAGAGAAAGTGCGAAAAAAAAATGAAAATTTCTCTATCCTTCAATTTTTTATGGTCATGACCATGTTGGCACGTAATGAATTTTTTCGACAAAAACAAGTCAAGCTGGAGGAGGCGTGATAAGAAAACAGCTAGGGGAAGAAGCGGAGAAGTAAATATAAAAATATCCTCACTTTAAACTTAAGGCTTCTTTAGTGGGAAGGTGATGATGAAGATGCTGATTTTACCGCTTTATTTGCTGATCCTGCAATCGATATCACTTTGAGCGTTTATTGGTCATCAGCAAATGGAGTTGCACAAAGTACAAAGTTGTTAGTTAGAACCTGACATAGTCAGAAAAACCTTCGCTCTCTATAAAAATTTCAGACTTTGGTATCACGCTGGTCTAGAAAATTTCAATGTGTAAAAGCTATGAAATTTTTCTAAAATAAGCAAGCAGATTCATTGATTTCCGTTCAACCAAGCGGTTGTATGATATGCAAATGTCTTCACATTTTGCTATGTACTTTGTTGTCAGGAATTCAAAAATCGCAATAATATCAGCCAGCTTGCATTTATATCAACCAACCAAAGCACATATTCTCGCAACAGCAAAATCAAAGCTAAGATTCTTGTTCAATCTCTCAGCACAATATGTTTGCAGCGTGCCGCTAGCAGAGTTTTCCTGAAAATTACGTTAACGACTAAATAATGAAGATGATAATATGATATGTGTGTTTTCTCTTTATTCTCATAGACTGAGGAAGACGACAAAAGTACAAGCATCAAGAGTACAACGGCTTAGACAACACAGAGGCAACGTCGTCATCTCATTTTCCAGTTTTGTAGTCCAACGACTCATTCATCATTATCATCATCACCATCGTTGTGTCATCACATACACTATGATCAGTGGTCTGATGTGATATGGACTAGTCATCAAAACATTAAGCGACAAACAACGTGAAAGTTGCTGAGTGAGCCAACCTACCTACCTAACTTATAAACACCAAGTGAAGCAAACACTTATTTTTTACTACATGCAAATAGCCATTCTCACACTCGCTTTCTCTCCCTATCATCAAGTATTTTAAAGTGAAAGCAGGAGACTGGTTAAAGTGCACAGTTTGTGAGCCCACAATTCCAAAACAAGAAGGAAGAACTAGGCAAGCTAAAAATAAAAACGTAGATGAAAAGCAACGAAGAAGAACAAGAGCATCAACATCATCTTTCCACCACTAACAAGTTTTCTCCGCTCGTTCAAAACTGATAGAATTCCACAGTGTGTGCGTGTGTGTACACCACTCACGTCAGCTCACAAACCACTTATCGTCCTCACATCATCATCGTCACCTCCCAATTTATTCCACTACACGACATCTCTCTCTCTCTCGCTTTCGCCAAACAAGTGTGAATTGACAGAGGCAAGTTGTGTGTGTCATATTTTCCCCATCATCTCATCACTTCTTCCGTTATCTTTACATATGTATGAGCCCCAAGACGGTGGAACACGCTGAAAACAAGATGTCGACTACAACGACGACACCGAATGGTGGTGGCGCAGTTGAGAGTGAAGAGGTTGAAAAGTGGTTGGAAAACAATGGCACTTTTTTCAAAGACTATTTTATCAGAAAGGCAAGCACACACATCTGGAGTCTCTATTTTTATTTGGACATGTAATGTAAAAAAGGGTTAAATTTTATTTTACGTCTGATTTTACTTATAGGCGGACATCACTCTTATAAATCAATGGCTGACGGAGCATGGCTACTTGATCCTTTGCCAGGGTAACTTGGGCACTCGCTCGCCTGTGTTCCTTGGTCCCCCATCATCCCTCCTAGGTATAGGCTCGGAACGCCGAAACTCATCCTCATCCTCCCGTCGAGCTTCAGGAACTTCCGTTTCAGCAACGTCAGGAACCATTTCACCTGGTAGTCCGGGAGATCGTCTCCATGAGTTCCATTTGCCGACTCAGGAAGAAGACAGCCGACAAAACGGTTAGTGTCATAATAAATTTATATCATCTTCACATATTTACGCGTGGGATTCTTCCATTTTATCCCATCATATTCCTCATTGTTTTCGTCGTCAACATCACAACTGCAAATACAAGCAAACAGTTTTGCTTTCTGTCAAACGCATGCTAAGTATTTTGACTTCGGGTTTGTTACAGAGGGATTTTGTAAAAGGATGGATCTATGAGGTCGTTTTTTACCTCCGTGGGAGGAAAAAACCTTCATAAAAATTGGAATCCTCACTAAAAAATCAAATAAAAAGTAGATTCATCAAAATCGCAAGAGATTTAGGTCTCTGTCAAGCTGTCATGTTTTCAAAAGCTCTTCCTTTCAAGTATTTTATAGGCCGCACACAAAAGAAGCATATTTTCCAATTTTGGAACTTACAAAGGAAATGCATGCATTTCTAAATTTGACGTGAAATTTTAAAGCACTACTCTAAAGAGGAGAAGAAAAATCCTGCGTAATCTCCATCAAAGAGAGTGTCAACCTTAATCGTCGTAAAACGTAAGATGTCACTTGGACTAATACCACTCCTCCCAGAATGGCACCTGACACCTTAGTCAAAGTACTTTTTACATCTCATTTTTCGTTCTTTTCCTCAACAACAAAAAATCATGTACAGTAAAACTTCTCTATAAGAAACTCCTCTATAAGAAAAACCTCCCTATAAGTACCCTAAAAATATTTCCCTTGGTGTATATACCCGATGTTAAAAAACCTCCATATAAGACCAATCTCCCTATAAGCAAAGAATTTTTGCCTCCCCTGGGGTGTTCTTATAAAGAAGTTTTACTGTATTGATATTAAGTCATGTGTACTTATTTACTTTCTTCTGAAGGCCTACATTATTGATCTTTCGTATCCAAAAACGTGTGTGCTCTCGTATGCTTGAATGGAAGAAAACTTTGAGTTAAAAAAATCAGCAACATCCGTGGTGACTTCATTCTTCATTTAGCTGATTTTCCAATCCTAATGCAGAGAGACTGCCCTGTGTCCATTTGAAAGCAACTTTCTAGCAATTTTGTCTATGGCTTACGCATTCTTCGTCTGAATTCTATTTCTAAACATTACTAGGGTTAATAACCTTTCATTAAAAGTAAACATGCAACATGCAATTACCCTCAATGTTTAAGATAAAAGAGAATATATTATGGTAACCTTTCAAGAGCATTTTTCTGTTTTGGAAAAACACATCATTAGGATGTGCATCCGCATCGTTAGCCTTTTAGCTTGCTTGTGTGCTCTAATTTCACAGGGAGAAGATGCTGCTGTTATGTTCTTCCACAAGCATTTGTACTTTTACATGTTAATGCAAGTCTATGACCATATCTCCATTTTCAAACTTTAAAACTGCAATCGCTTTTACCAAGGATTCTACTTTCCAGGTATGACCATAGCAAACCATTTTCAAACCCAACATCTTTAAGCGTGAATAGTGAATGTTTACAGAAGGGTAAAAATAATGGTTGAAAGTCGGGGTGCATTTTTTATCACCAACCTCTCATTTTTCCTCTCTCGTGTGCACTCTCAATGAACGTATTAGTTTTATTTTGCCTGTGCCTCATAAAACGTTTCATTTTTATACCCTCATTCTCAAAGAATTAGAGATAATGTGTGCGTGCATTTGTGAATATGAGCTTTTTGGTACTTATCATTGTGGATTCTTCTTGCTCAATCTTTCTTTACGGTATGCAAAATTTATTCTCCAGACTCCAACCCACAAAAACAACTTTGAGTATCATGGTATGATATTGACATGATCCAAAATTTGAAGCATGTTAAGATGTTTTCTTAGCTCGTCATAAGTTCCCACTTTGTAGATGATGTATTGTTGCGATATTTTGCAAATTTTTTTTTTGTTTCAACACTACATATATTATGGCTGCTTTAAGAATTCAATCGAATCCAAACTCAAACTTTTATATTCTTTTAATGTCTTAAAATAGGTTAACTAAATTTTCTTTAACAAATCGAAGGTGGTCGTATTTCCTACTGAATTGCCCTTCTAACCTCTTTTGACCAACCAGGTCTTTTTTGATTCCAATAGATAAGCAGAACAACTTGTGTTTGCATTAATATTACAAAGAAATTTTTTAGCGAAACTCGGCTGCTCGCATCCCAGCTTGACTTGCTTTTTGCTCTCTGAGAGCTATTATGTGACATCATTACCATGATCCGTTTCGAATCCCTTATTTCCCTAAAATATGTTATTTCTCCTTTCCTCTTTCTTTTCCGTTTTATCCTTCTGCTTATATTCGTTTCCCTTGTGTAGGCATACCTAATATGAGAAAGAATTCCGTAGTGCACAATGTCCACTACCTATATATATATTACCATAACAAGGGGTCGCTATGACACAGGCAATTTCATAAAAAATCCTGCCCAGTGGTCTTTTCATCCATCCTTCCTTCTTTTTCTTCGTTGCTTTACATTTTTTCTTTTGACTCTCCGTTCATCTCGCTCCATCCTTTTTTATTGTCCTCCAGTTTTCCTTCACTACTGTGTCCTGTGACTACTTCTATCTATTATTATATTCCTTATTTCATCCTTTTTTATTGTTATGAAGCGGACGCGCGGGCACACACGGGCAGACACATACACAAAAGGATAAAATGAAGGAAAAGGACAAAGAAAGTCCACCTCCCCTTCTTTTTGCCCGGCATGCTTTCTCTTTTTCAATTTCGTCTTACCTTTTACCTCAGCTTATACATTTTGTACGTGGTGGTGGTGATGGTAAAATGTTTCATGCATATTATACAGATATAAAAAGGAGTATGCGGGGAAAAGCCAACAAAACCAAGCCAACGTTCATATGTATGCCAATGCTGATATTGTACATGCATGCCTGATCACAGTGAAGCTTTAACATTCAATTTATAGTTTTCCTTTTTTATTTTCACTGAAAAAATATTTTCTTGGAATCTAAAAATTTTCATATGCTACTTTTAATGTTTTCCTTATTTGCGATGAGTTAGCATGCAGCGACTTGAGATCATACCTTCACCTACGAAGTTATGAATGACCTAATGATGTTTTTGTTTTTAAAAGCTGTTCAGGTAGTTAAATAGCATTACGAAAGCATCGTCGTATGTACGCCCTGGATGTACGCCTTAATAATGAACTTACATAAAATAGAATAAGTGAAATGAATAACTGAACAGTAGAAAAGCAAATAAGGATGTATATCAGTAAAGATAAAATAGACCATGAACTAGTAAAGAAGTGTTTAATGTGGAGTTTTCAATGTTTAGAAAATAGGAAAACCCATTTATTAATTTTCAATAAAGTTCAATATAGATGGACATTGAAAGAATTCTGAGGCATGTACACAACATTATATGATGCTTACATAACATGAGTTGTCCATATTGAGGAATATGCAATTATTGCTTCTTCTGGAAATAACGATCACCTCCTTTTCCACCACCTCCCTGCTTTCCAAATGGGCGATCCGGGTTACTGAAAAACCATTAAAATATTTGATTTGGTAAGTTAGAGTGAAAACTCATAGAGAGTCATTGGCTTTCCAGTTAAAACTGTGCAATTTATAAACCGTTAAGTGCAATAATCATTAGGAAAAATTTGAGCATTTACCTGGCATTATGATGCCGTGCGTTGTTGAATCTATCAGCCGCTCCACCGAAGCTTCTGTAAGTTATGTTGTAGTTTCCAGGGCCCATAAAGACGCAAATTGGCGCTTGGAGTTGAACTTGAGGAATTGAAGCAGACACTGGTGCATGTTGGGTAGGAGCTACTCCGTTGGCACGCCCAGGCCTTGACAGGTCAATAGGTTGGAAATTGTTGTCGGCGTTCATCGATCCAGCGTGTACTTGTAGGAAAGTTGAAGTTGCAGGCTCACTTTGCTCCGGCGTCTTTGGTAGTGGGGTTGGAGACGCGGGTTGGATTTTCATCTTGCTACTTTCCCTTAAACAATCGCAAACAATCAATAGGAATTAAATCTGGATTGAATACATTTTGTAGTTTTGATCGATTGGTGATATAGCTATTCCAGATTGAATAAAAGTTTAACATAGGATCAGATGATGTATTTTAAAATAATTCGAGATGCTAATTACGCTAGCACACATCAGACTATGTTCATTAAATACATTACAATTATCAAGTAAATATTATTTTAATCTTTACCTTTTCAAGCTGAGACTATTGTAACAACAGTGTAGTGTAAGCTGGAACTGGATTCGTAGGAAGTACAAACTCGATCACTACTTTCAAATACTTTCCAAGTATACTAATTAATTTGGCAAGTTAGTTTGGTTCACGGACGCAATTACTATTTGAAAAATACGAATCGATTCCAACTGGAAATTAATAAGCGGATTAATTTGTTGTCTTGTTGTATCGAAGTGGTAAGACCAAATGAAACAGTAGTTTCTCTCTTCTACTTCTAGCACAATTTCTGAACATGCACGATTCAAGATGTTATGCTTCATGCCAACGCCAACCATGCTCTTGTTATCATCTCCTCCATCATGTTTCATGAACATGTTCTTATCTTCTATCAATTGTCGGTACCAAAGGGAGATGCATCCGACTTTGCTTGAGACTGTTGAGACTAACAGTCAAATTCGAGATGGAATTCTTTCTTTCCCCAAGTTATGCAAAGTATCAGGATTGATTATACGAAAATTGATAAGAAAATGTTGAGGATATGAAACCTTCATTCTTCATCAATCAAGAGTATTTGTACTTTGTACGTAGGATCATTTCGTTGTTGAAGTTGTATTGAACCAGGCAAAGAGATAGGTTTATCCTTCGAAAAAAAGGAGGTTGCTTCTCAAATATATTCATTCCAGGTAGTTCCTTATGTTGCAAGGAAAACACATTTTAAATTATCACAAATGAAAATGGAGAATTTAATCTG